>CAKNWT010279371.1:0-15102 GCA_932066315.1 Andricus coriarius | reverse complement strand
CAAGCACCCCGATGAATGGTGAGAGGCAAGGGGACTCACCGAAATTAAGCACCCCGAAGGGAATAGACAACTACTACGTCCGCGTCGTTATTCCTGGGTAGAGCTAAAAGTAATGTCAACAATTTTATTTTTCGCAATTGCAGCGCCATCTATCGCGAATCGAAACAAATTTTCCGAATAAAACTTACGTATTTCGTAAAGGAGAATCTGAATCTGTGATAAAAAATTGGGGTTGCCATTTGAAATTACAAAGTTACCCCCACCCCTGCCTCCTGTGGGGGTGGGGGTGGGGTAAATTTTAACAAATCTTTTTTCCCCCTCGAAAATAAAAAGTTTTTATTCCAGACATTTTTTCCGTAGGATGCGTATTTTTTGAGATATTTCGTTGTCTCAAGTTAAAAAAAACACCCTGTATGACGTGTTGGGGACCAAAAGTGCTAGGGACTACGTCTGGCGCCTGGGGATGTCCTGCTCCGGCCGTAAGTACCTCCTGACCTCTTTTGCGCAGGCATATGCGGAACTGAAGTCAACTGCGTTGTTGCAAGTGTCATGTAACTTGACTACTGAATAATTTTAATCCCTCCACATAAACTGCCCTTTCTTCTGTGTCAAATCATCCTTATAAAATTCTCATACATACTTCAAGGATCCTTTTACGTTGATCCCGAAGTTAGAGGGTTCCTGGAGAGTACCTTTTAAATTCTTAATGTTCCAGATTCGTGCAGGGTACCTTTCAATTCTTAAAGTTCCGGTTCCGGACTGGGAAAATAGAGAATTGAAAAAGTTAATGTCCAGGCTTAGAACCTTTATAATTTAAAGGGTTTGGATCCGAACCCGTGCACTCGAGAACTCAAAGGGTCTGGTTTTGGACCCAGACCTTTAAGAATTGAACGGGTGCGAATACGGATCTGGACCCTTGAGAATTTCAAGGGTTTGGTCCAGACCAGGACTCGTAATGAACCCTTGAAACTCCGTTCCAGCCTAAAAGGTTCTGAAGTTAGCAAAATAAGCAAGACGGAAACTGGTACAAACATAGAATATTCATGCAATCATATTAGAACGCCCGAAAAATGATCCCAGACTAAAATAAATGTCTAGTTTTTACTATGATGCATTCTGCAAAGAAACATTGAATTGAGCCAAAGTTATTAGACATAAATGTTCTGAAGAGAAAAAAATGAATCTTCTGTTTCTTCTTGCAGGATGCAGTTCACTGTCTGTCGGCAATCAGCATAGCGAACGTAATCCTGGCCCTTCTTCTTCTTTTGCTGCTGGAAAACAACATGCGCCTGAACAGACTTCTAGAGAGTGGTCTACTTTTCATGCCCGGTCCAGGTCACCTGATAGCAGGATTCCTTCTATGAAAGTACTTGGATATTCACTTGCACAACTTGGATATATTCGGCTCATTTCGCGCAAGAATAAGAACCTTCGATTCGAATTTCGAAGTTATAGTTTTGCAGCTGGTAAACCTATTAGTTGGAGAGAAGATGGAAAACACTTTACCCCCGTGCCAGCCCAAAAACGTATTGTATTATCAACATCCAATGGTGACATTTTTGCAATATTAGCGGATAGCGGGTTTCTTCGTGGTATGTATAGGGCAGATAGAACTCAGTCGCGAATAAAAATAAATATTATGAGTGGTGAAATTGATAACTTGACCCCGAATGAAACGAGGGATTGTCCAGTTGGCCGAAATTATCCAATCTTTCCTAACAGTTTTCTTAAAGTTTTTGAAGATTACGATTCGCTGCGGTTCGAATGGAATTCTAATGGCGAACGTAATCCTGCTGCTTCCTCTTCTGTCAGACAACATTCACCTGACCGGTCTTCTACTCCTGCGGAGTCTCGCAATCGTGCCAGGTCCAAGACTCCTCCTGGCAGACCTCCAACTGATCATGTACTTGGATGTACAATAGAAGAACTTGGATATGTTCGGCTTATTCCTCGCACAAATCAGAACCAGCGGTTTGAATTTCGAAGATACGTTTTTCCTACCGATAAACCAATTCGAATGCGAATACATGACAAGAGCTATGTGTTTGGGCCAACCCGAGAATATATTGTAATATCAACATCCAATGGTGACGTTTTTGCAATATTGGATTATAGTGGGATTCTTCGTGGAATATATAAGACAGATTCTTCGCGAGTAAAAATAAATGTCATAAGCGGCACAGTTGATAATTTGACCCCGGGTGAAGTAAGGGATTGTCCAGTAGGAAAAAATTACGCAATCTTCCCAAACAGTTTCATCAAAGAAATTGCAAATTACGATTCACTACAGCCCGCACGAAATCCCGATGGCGAACGTGATCCGGGTTATTCTTCTCCTGCCAAAAAAAGTTTACTTGAGTTGACTTCTCCTCAGGAGCCTCGCCTTGATGCCAGGTCATTGTCTCCTCCGGGCAAGCCTCCTTCTTATGAAGTACTTGGATATACACTTGAAAAACTTGGATATATTCGCCTTGTTCCCCAGTCAAATCCGCACCGGCAATTCGAGTTTCGAAAATACGTTTTTTCTGACTATATCCGAATTCAATTGATGTTAAAACATGGTAAATTTGTGTTCGTACCATCTCGGGAACATATTGTACTATCAACATCCAGTGGTGACATTTTTGCAATACTGGAGTATACTGGGATTCTTCGTGGTATATATAAAATAAATAAAAGTCATTCGAGAATAAAAATGAACATGATAAGCGGTGAAGTGGAAGATATGACCCCACTTGAAATGAAGGAATGTCATATAGGCAACCAATACCCAATCTTCCCACGTTGGTTTAAAAAAGTTGTTTCAAATGAAGATTCTCTACAGTATGTTTATCATTAATTCACTGGAAAAAGATGAACTATAGTATAATGTTTTTTGTACTCTGTAGTCGGATCAAAATTAAATTAAAAGACTTAAATGCCAATCTATTATATTTATTAAGGCTTTTTTCCTTTTATCCTTTTCTAAAAACTTTTTGTGAAAGCCTGGCGGCTCCAAACCACTTTCTTGTCGCACAGCAAGTTTTTCCAATTATGTGCCATCCATAAAGTGTGTTACTAATTTTGGGCTAAAGGTGGATTTTAAGTTAATAAATATTTTAAAATAAAATCAATGTATATATAACACCATAAAAAAATTTTCACCCAAAGAAATGAATCTTCAACACAAAAGTACGAATTTAGAAAAAAATTAAGTTTCAAAAAAACCTTAAATGAACAACTAAATAGATAAACTTCCCAGTAGACAGAGAGTTTTTCCAAAAAACAATCCAGGATTTAACCAAATAGTCAAATTTTCAAGCCACAAAGATAATTTTTTTCGAACACAGTTGAATTTTTAACAAAAAATAATAATTTTTAACCAGGAAGCATAAATTTTCAATTCAAAAGGATGCATTTTTAACAAGATAGTTGCATTTTGGACCGAGGAAAAAATATTTAAAAAATATATATACATATATATTTTGACGAAAAGAATAAATTTTCTACCAAAAATTGAATACTTAAATTTTCAGTTAAGAAATTTAATTATCAATTAAAATTAACAAAGTTTCAACAAAATATTAAATTTTTTCACCGAGCAACTGAACTTTGTGTCAAAGGGATGAATTTTCAGACAAATGATTTTCTACAAAAAAGAAGAATTTTCACAACAAAGGAAAGCAAGGGAAAAGTATAGGAATACTGTAGAAAAGCAGAGATTGAGTGCAAACAGCGTATGATCGATTAAGGCATTCCTCAAAAGGAAGAGAGTTGAGAGGGAAAGCAGTGAAGACAAGGAAGATGAACGGTTACGAAATCCAAAAGTCCTAAAAAAATGAAAGAAACACGTGAAATAATGTTAGAAGTAATTATAATATATGATGAAAAGCAGGGGAAAAGAGCAGAGAAAATAAAGAGAGAAATTAGATGGGACATGGCTGAACTCAGGAAAGAAATGAAGAAATGGAAAGAAGTCAGGGAAAAGCTAGAGAAAAGGATGCAGACATTAAAATAAAGATTAGAAAAGCAGACAGAGTCTAATGAAAAGGCAAAGGAGATGGAACGTAGGATAAAAAAATTATAAAGCTCAAACCGGGAGTTTGAAGTTGGGAAGAGTGAAAATAAGAATAAGAGAAGGAAAGGTTCAGAAAAATTAAACAAGGAATAGAAAAGAAATAGAGAGAAGAAAGAAAAAAGAAACATAGTGATAACGGGTCTAAGATTAGAGAGGAAGAAGCTGAAGAAAGGAGTGGATAAAGTACTAAAAAGGATTGATGCTTATGTAGAGATAGAGGAAGTGCGTAGTATGGGAAGGGAAGAGCGAAGAGGGGAGAGAATGGTACTGATGAAACTAAAGAAATTAAAACATATGAGGCAAATGATGATAACGGAGAAGATGTTATATGAAAGCTAGGATAGAATAGAGGATAACTTGAGATGGGTAGAAAGGAATATGCAGTATAAGTTAAGGAAAAGAGCGGAAGAGAAATGAAAAAAGGGAAGAAAAACATTGGTAAAGTATCAGAGTATACAGATAGAAGGTGTATGGTGGGATTGGGACGAGGACAGGGAAGAGTTTTTTAAAAGATGAGGTGTCGAGAAACTAGGAAAGAAGGTAACGGGATATATACAAATAAGAAATAGTAGGAAACAAAAAGATACAAAAAACGCAAAAAGGAGAGATTAGAGGATATGCTACTGGAATATAGCAGGCTTGGAAAGGAAAGATAGGTAGTTTATGAGAAATTTGACACAATGGGACGTAGTAGTAATGATGGAGACGTGGCTAGATGAAAAGAGATGGGAAAAAGCAAAGTGAGAAATTAAGAGAAAAGAATGGGGAGGTGTCAGGACCTAATTGCAGGATTAAATAAATACTTATATGGGAACAAGTTGAATTTGAATGTAGAAAAGACAAAGATAATGAGGTAAGAAAGGTAAAGATAAAAGGAGGGGTAAGAAAGAAAGAATGGTTGGGGAGATTGAAGGGATTAAAGTTAGAAGAAGTAAAAGAGTTTAAATATCTGGGATGTAACTTGCAAAAAATGGAGATTAAGAGTTTGCAAGAAAGGTTTATAAGGTACAAACCTTGAAAACTGTAATTTTTCTTCATCTTCGCTTAGAATATTTGATTTACTTTCGACAATAAAAAATAAAGCACACGTATCTTATCCTGTTATTGTTTATTCTTTATTTCACATTAAATTTTATCTGTAGTCTTAGATGATTTGAAGAACTTGCCATTTTACCCATTTTTGTTGTTACATACATATTTGTTGTTACGTTTCTCGATAGAAATCATCAGGGAAAGTCAGAATTTACTTCAAATGTTCAGAAATCATCAGAGCTTGGGTTCGGAAGATAATTCTTTTATGAGGGGTCCAAGAATAGAATTTCAAAAAGCCCAATCCCTTTTATATTTCCCAGGTCAATTATATTATTTATTTATATTTATTTATGCATATTTTTTTTACTTATATTCAATTATTAATATTTATATACTAAATGACTCTGAAGGTGAATAACAAAGCGATTTGTAATCATACAAAATATTTAACAACTATGATACATGTTGATGGGTTATCCATTGGCCCACATAATTCCACCCACTACACTACTCGTTCCAGTTCCCGAATAGATTGAAGGATAGTAGATGATCTTGATTAGGTGAATTCTTATAGCCAGCATCCTATTCCATTTCTATCTAATCACGATATTATCAATATTAAATACAAATATATCTGTACCAAATCTACGAACCGTAATCAAACCCAAGTAAAAAATCTTGCATATGTGCTTCAGGAGCACTTAATGACCTATGATTGGGGAAAAATACTAAGAATTGAAGAAATTAATAGTAAATTAAATCTGTTATGCTCCTACTTAGTTTCTTTGATCGATCAGTTTGCTAAGGAACTTAGTTCAAACCAAAATCAGGGATTCGTATAATCAAGATAATTACAATGCTATGCAGAACAAGAATAAAAATAAAAATATCTGGCACTTACTCAGAGGCTTATATCTATTTCCACCTAAGAATGAAGCCTCAGCTCATACTTTCCCATCTATTGATTTATTAAAAGCATTCACAAATTTACCATCCTCTAACTCCTCAAACTCTTGTATATCCTTTACAGCAGTTCAGGCAAGCTCGACTTTTCGAGATACTGATTTCTTTTTTTTTTTAGACATAACACCGGAAGTTATCTTCGAGAAACTCTTCGAAATGAAAACTAACGCTTTAGGAGTCGATGGTATATCTATAAAGATGATTCGACTAGCGCTTCCTGTAATTTTTCCCGTACTCCTTCACATCTATAACTCTTCCCTTTAGGTGGGATATTTCCCTAATCTATAGAAAAAAGCGCTGATTCGCCCTATTTCAAAGGTGTCTTGTCCCTCTTCTCTTAATGATTTTCGGCCTATTCTACTTAAAAGACCGTTATCGACAAGTGCTTAATTATAAAGGTGAACGGCCCAATTGGATGGGGGTCGAGAGTGGAGTCCCCCAGGGCTCCACTCTTGCCGCCCTCCTTTTTGGTATTTACACCTCTGACCTTGGTAGTGATCTTGAGCATTCTAAGTACCATAAATACGCGTCCTATCTCTTCCATTAATAGTTTGATTGCGAGAGTTCAGAAGGATATTCATATAGTGAAGCAATGGGTACTCAACAATAGGTTAACGCTGAACCCTTCAAAAGCTAAAGCAATTATTATTGGACAGTCCTCTTACACGTCCACTGCTGCCGTCCCTCAGCTTAGAGTTGATGGCCTTGACATCGACTTCGTTGGTTCGATAAGGGATTTAGGGTAAATCCTGAACCGTACCTTCTCTTGAAAAGAACAAATGCTTGAAATCTCGAGGAATACCTTTAGAGTACTCCAAAAACTTCAAAGGAACAAAGAATCCTTGCCAACCTCAACTCGGATCCTACTTTTTAAGAGTCTTATCCCCCCGTTTTTTGATCATGGGTGTATTATGTACGATGATATCAAAGATGAACTGAATTCTAAACTCGAGCGAGCACTTAATGCCTGCATACGATTTATCTATGATGTACCGAAATATGAACACATTACACTATACCGGCAACGGGCGGGATTTCTTAATGTGGCTAAGAGAAGACAATTTTTCATGGGCAATCTAATTTACAATCTCTTTTATAACAAAACCCCTCAATATCTTCTAGATCTCTTTGAAAATAGAAATGTGACTTTATCTACTCAGTTGCAATAAGGTACCTGAATCAATTAGGAATGCACCTTCGCCTTGTCAATTTAAAAAGCTATTTTTCAACTTTTTATATTTAGCACTGATAATTCTACTCTCGAAATTTCGTGCTTGTGAATTGTGTACTGTTAATTTATCTAACTTTTAGTGACGCCGTATTATTATAAATCCTGAATATTAAAACTATTTAATTTTTTCAATTTGCTCCATAGTTTACATCAGTTATCTAACAATTAAGTATTAAGTTGTCTAATGATATACGTTTTGCCAACCACTAGCTTATAACAGCACACATGACTCATATTCATCATACGATATATTCCTTTTATCTTTATCCATCTGTAATTATTTTTGTTTTACTAAAATCATAATCGTCGTTTGACTACAGTTGTCCCATTTTTTGTAAAACATGTTAAATTGTTTTCCTAGAGAGCTGTTTAGCCCTAGGGACTTGATAAATAAATTATAAATTATAATTATATTTTCAACAAAATATATGAGATTTATATCAATTAGCTGAATTTTCGACTAGGAAAGATCAATTTTCTGTCAATGTATATTATGTATATTATGAATTTTGATAATATACATTTATGGGAATTATATATTATTTAGGGCAACTGCGAATATAGATTAATGTAAAATAAGGAACAAATATAAAACGAATCATAAAAAAATGTATACTTTATTTTGCAATATCTAAATAAGAAATTCCAGAACGAAGTAGAGAAATTGATGTAATACACAAATCTCATTTTATGCTATACGAATAAAAGTACGGGGAGTTATGAAACTTTCAACAAATATGGTGTGATAATAATCAGCGAAATGTTTACTGAAACCAAAGTAATAAATGATATTTTTTCTTAGCTTCAGTTGTTGCCTATTACGCGATTTTTTTATATCTCTATGTTTATCTATTAAAAACAGACATTTCTACAAGAGCCACATATGCGCACATAGAACCTATTTACAAAACGTGGCAGTTTCTGCTTCCGTGGCAAATATTTCAACGCCAGTCTTAGTCGACATTCAGGAAATCTGTCTAATACTGGAGAAAAAATGAAAATCGCCAGCTACATTCTAATTCTTACAGTTTTGGTTTATCTGGATTTTGTTGGTAAGTTTAATTAGGGTGACCATGCTTATCATTTTTATACTTATATCCAGTTTCTGAGGCATGTGACTTTTGTCCTACGATGTTTTTAATCTTTTGCAACTTTTAAAAAATAGACTTTTTTAGTTGTCAAATATAAAAAGCTTTTGGTTATAGGGACGCTAATTTCCCCACATTATGTGGAATTTTCCCCAAAGTTAAGCAGGAAAAATTCCCTGAACATTCGTTTGAAATATAACCCAATAAGTGTTGAATTTTCGCCGAGATTTGATGGGGAAAATTCCCCATGCTATTGTGAAATTCCCAAAAACGTATAGAACATTTCTGAAAACTTTGTGAATATTGACACTAATTATATAGAGGAATCTGCCAAAACTTTGCGGAAATATTAACCAAAATGTGGTGAATTTTCCCCAAAATTTGATGGGAAATATTCCTTATGTTATCCTGTAATGGTTTAAAATTTCGGGAATGCCCCGAAATTTATGTGGGCGAAATTCCGCAAAATTTGTGCAATACTAATAAAGAAAGAAATGAAGGAACCAAATTGTTGATCATCGTGTAGTTGATCACGGTTGCCACTGCGCCGGGTAAGTATGCTTTGCTTCGCTTCGACTGCTCTCTTGCATACAAAATCATCGACTTAATAATTATTTATTCAAATCGAAAGCAGTTTATAAAAATTTAAAGTTTTCTACCCCGAACTGTTAAAAAATCTACAATTTTCTATAATCTTCTATGAAAACGACGGAAAGAAATCTTTAACATGACTATGACATTAACAATTCTTTTTTCGAAAAAAATGTGTGAAATTATTCAAAATATTGTGCTAGTGTATCAAATTTTTAAAAAATTTCCCTAATCTACGTGAAAATCAAAAATTATTTTTGGAACGATTCCCTACATTCAGGAGGAATCATTCAATGTACAAATTCCTGAAAATAAATCAAGAATCTAACGACACAATTTAGACAACCACCACAAAATGCCCCTTTTTGCAATTCCCAAAAACGAAACAAAATTTTTTGAGTTCTCAGGTATCCAGGAGATATAATCATATTTTCGTTGCCGCTCCCACCTGTTCTAATTCTTCTTGCCTTGATAAGGGTGCCCCGTGAGCACCGAAACGTTTTTGTATATTATTCATGTTTTTTATTGTGATTTGATAGTAATAAGAATAAAAAGGCGAAAAAAATGAAGAAGAGAAGGAAGGGGATTTGGTTGGTTACGTTCTCATTTTTCTTCCCTCTTTTTTATTTTTGTCCAAAGAAACAAATTTTTGTTTTGTTTTTGGGAATTGCAATAGGATTTTATTCTAATTCAAGATTCTTAAATTACCATTATTCAATTCCCCAAATTGTAGGGAATATTTCCAAACTTTGGTATAAATTACCATAAGTTTCGGGAAATTTCCCCAAAAATGGTAGGTATTTTATAATTACCTAAAATTCGTGAAATTTTTTACGGTGTACTAAAATATTGGTTCAGTTCAAAAATATCCATTTCTTCCAGGAACCGATTTTTTATATAGAGTTAGAAAATCATTTTTACACAAAATAGAGTTAGAAAATTTTTTTTCGTTCATTTGTGCATGGAAAACTTCCGGTGCATTAAAAAATGCTTTTGTTATTGAAAATTCTAAAAAATGAGAAAATTTTGCCGACGTAAGGTTTCCAGATTTTGATCTGGCTAGGAAGACATTAATTGGCTAAAAACTTCGTTCTTCCACAATGGGTCCAAACTTTCCACTTGTCGAGTACCTTCAACTGCTAATGTTTGCCCTGAATGCAACTCTAATTGGAATCCACTTTGATCTGAGTTATAAATATTGAGTTGAGTTATTGAGTTATATTGAGTATAGAGTTATAAATATTGAGCGATGAGCGGCTTCACTTCGTTCACAAAATTGTCCGCATTCAATTTCAAAGTTTCTTTATCTTCTTCAGTAGTTTTTGTGATGGATTTATTGACTTTTCTGGATATTCTGAGTTTTTTAAAACCGTTACACCCACCAGTCAGATGATTTAAATCGTGTGTCTTCAAAACCTAGAATTTTTTTAGAAAGCCGAGCCCATTTTAGTAGATCTACATGGTGGACCATCATAGCAGAATCAATTGCACTTTATAAATTGTTTAACGTGCAGTGTGAAATACGACGTAATTTTTCAATATAAGTATCTCCTTTATTTACTTGTCCTGCCTATTGCCTCAATTAACGTTCTGATGATACTTGTCTGCATCGATGTTTAACAAGTCTTAGCGGGCGATTAGTTTTTGTTTTGCCACTTTTCCGAAATTCGACTGCTATTTGAAGTATCATCTGCTGTTGAACCGAGATCAGGAGCCCATCCTGCAGACGTGTCTGCCACAGCCGAAGTCTCCCACTCTTCGTGTGGATCTTAAAAATATGAAGTACTTTCTTCTGCAATCTGCAATTCGTTGAAATCATTCAGAGCATGCATTTTTTAGCCTAAATTTATGACTGCTTGACAATTTGTGTGTACTTAAAAATAATTTCGGGGTAGTTCACCCCGCTAAAAAATTTTCAAGAATTCTTAGAACATCACATTTTTGATCTGTCGTTGCGAGAAAGTTTGTCCAGTTGGTTTCATTTTGAAAGCCACCGCTGCTATATGAGAAATCATCAACTGCGTATTTAAAAACCCAATTTTCCGGGGCGGTTTTCACCTCCAAAACCCCGATTTAAGCTGATAAGAAGAAACACCTGTCGCTCAGTTTTTCGAGTACTACAACATATATATTAGAATGAAGAAAATCGGAGGCGGATACCAGGCGGGTTCGTCGGACATTAAGAATCAAATTGGGCTCGTATTCCTCGGGATGATCCTCAGTTTTGCTAAGTGTCAGTTCCTCGAGGAGAGAATAAAGGTGCAACCACGTTTCCAAATTCGGAAATTCTCGACAACATAAAATTGGAGAAGGTAACAAAGAAAGATACCGGTAAGGTACCGAATATACGAGAATTTACGATAACGATCACATCATATTCACAAATAAGCCTTGCTGATATCCTCTGTGTAGATCTTTTCATAAATTTCTCAAAAGTTGTAGTTTGCTTGTGTCGTCTTTATCAATATCCATGGTAACAGAATAATTATTTTCATGAAATATAAAATGCATCACTTGATCAATATGAATTTGAAGAGTTTTGTCTGCAAATTTAATGTTTAAATTATTATTAATTGCAATGCCTGTAACTATCTCTGGATCTTTTCAGCTTGGGCCTAATTTATTTTGTTTTATATCATTTTTCCATTTGACCTGTTGTACTATTTTGTAAACTGGGTGAACTTTGACTATATTTTCATCTAAACGTTTATTGGTTATATCTCGTTTAATTTCTATTACTTCTTTAGATTTCTCAATTATGTCATTGTGTTTGATTTCTCATTTCTTCATCAAATCAGAATAAGTAAGGGCTCGCAAAAAATCCGTACTTTTATTTCAACTGTATTAAATAGGTACGTTCTGAATTTCAGACTTTCATCCCATTGTTTACTATAATCTGCCATTGATGTTTTGATGAGATTTTGATAAGTTGAATGCACTTCTTCTATATTATGGTTTGCCTGTGCGCAGAAAGATGTTGTTTTTATATGCTTAATACTTAATGCATCTTTTAATTGCTGTAATAATTCTGATAAGAAGTTTGTTACTAGATCGGCGATAATCGTTTTACGAGATCATACTCTCAATTACAGTTTCTGCAGTTTCATTTTTGATAGTTACCAGAACTATTTACCTTGATAATCTGGCTTGGACACTTAAAGCGCATTTGTGTTCTTATTTTGTTTCTGGTAAGGGACCAAAATCGTCTAACACGATTTTTTCGTAAGGGTTAGTAGGTGTTCCTGGATTGCAATTTTTTAGTGACTCTTATTGTCTTTTGCAATTGGCAAATAGGGTATTCTTTTACATACTTTTCAATTTCTTCGTCCATATTCTTCCATTCTCCAATTTCTCTTGCTTTTTTAATTGTATTTTTCTCACCCAGGTGGTTCGCGTGAGCTACTTTAATGATGGTTTTCCTTTCTTCTTTAGTTAGTTCTCTGGTTCGATTCAATCATTTATGAAATCCTATTTCGGACTAATAATTATGCAGGTATTGAAATATCTCTATAAGAGTTTCTTTATCTAAAAGTTTGAAAGTCTAATCTTTAAAAATTAATGTCACTATTGTTATACCTTGTTTCAAAACTCTGTTATCAATAATCCTTTTTAAAATATCTGTTTTCTTCATTATGGAGAGACATTCGCCATCGGCTCTGCATCTAGTCATGGTTTTCACCTTGGTAGGTTCGAAGATGATTGGAGGACAAATTTTGTAAAAGCTACCATTGTTGTAGGATTTACATTCAAATACAATGTTTTAATGCTCGCCTTAAACAGTTTGAGTTTGAATCGTGGTCATACTCTTCTAACACGATTTATATACAACACTGATCAGTAGACTCACCGGCGACTCAAGAAAGGATCTTGCTCTAGTAACAATATGGTATATCATGTAGCATCTGCATCAGCTATACAGCAACCGTTTCTCAATATCGCTTGTTTTCCATCGATGATGTTTATTCTGAGGAGGCGGTACATATAATGAAAATAAAAATAAAAATAAATAAGCCTAAATCAGGTTATGAAAATATCGACGAATCGAGCTGGGTAGCATCGTGCGGTTCCTGAAGCGCTAAAAACCGGTTCATTTTAGTTTCACGATTGACTTGTTCATGGAAAAATCTGCAACGACACAATACATGGGCTTGAATGAATGAAAATGCAAACTCTGTAGCAAGTTTTTCTCAGTTTTAGTATTTAAAATTAAAGATTGATCCATTTATATTTGTTCTTACAGAATTAAGTTCGCAGGGCGACTCACATCTTATACTTCCTCCTAAGAAGAGGCGGCAGTCTTCTTCGAGCCAACCAAGCCAACCAGCTGTGGGTGGTGAGTAACTTTCTTTTTTAAAGATAATCCTTACAGATAAGTTACACACCAAAAAAAAACTTGTTGCACTTGCTCAAGGATGTGATTTCAATTTCTGTAAAAGTAACTATAAATTGTGCACCACAATCACTTAATTTTGAAAAGTTAGAAAAAAGAGGTTCATCTCTTTTGTTAAAAATTCGAATTTTTAGCTTGAAAATATATCTCTTTTGTTCGAAAATGAATCTTGTTCGGACCATAATGCAACTGTTTAATTGGAAAATAATCAGTTCTAGTTTAATTCGGTTGACAAGGTAGATCCATTACATATTGGCGGAGCTTTGATGCATATCAGGAATGTTCATTACCGACCAAGGGTAATACTGACTGTCGGTAAATTAGCATGTAACAGAACCATGCTGGGTCATTAAGTACTGCAAAACTTAGATAATACTAGATAAACCTAGATATAACTGGAAACTTCCAAGCTTAACTTTCGGTCGCTCAATCAGCAAAGCCGACCGACAGTAATGATGGTCGACAGTAATAATCGCCGACTGAAACGCGACGCAGACACGCTAGAAAATTAATATATGATGATCAATAGGCAATAATCTTGAGAACTCTTGAACAACAATACAATTTAATTTCAGGATCAGACTTTCTTGGAACTTAATTTGCTTATAAAAAATGTATCTATATAGAGAAATCGAAGAATCATGTTGGTCATCCGTTCATGTAGAAATCAAACCTTGATTTAAATCTTAAATAAAAGTTTCAATACATAGTACCGATGTTTCGACACGGCGTGGTGCATGTCTCCAGACTGTTACGTAGAATACAATATTTTAAGATAATGGAAAATTTCTCTTGTATAACTTGTCATTCTTGATATAATCATAGGGTGAAAGTTTAAAAAGTAATTGTTTATAACCACATGTGTAACATCTGCTTAGAAATTTGTTGTTATATCTTAAGCACCCTTGAAGATTTTTGCAGTGTAATTGGCTTAAATTAGAGGTAAGGTCTTAAAGATTACAGCCTGTCAATTTCAGTTTTTAAAACAAGTTTTCTGCGTTACAAGACTAGTTGAAGTTAATTCGCGGAACCGAAGAATTTCTAGATGATCACCCTTGTCGTGGCCGATATGAAGAAAAAACTGTGGGTAGGAAATGTTGCAAGTAATGGTTATATGTAGGTAAAGTAGGATATGGTACAGGGTAACATCGAGCTGAGTATTTGATTACTAGATAGTTGACAATAATTAGCGAATAAATCGCCGACATGTCGAAATAGCACACTTTATTTGCCAAAATAAATTTTAAAGCAGGCACAGGGCTTGAATGTCGTTATTGTCTTTGAAGTTAGGAAGCAGTTTCATAGAGGAAATGGATGTATATTAGCAGAATAGTACAAACCATGGATCGGAACCTTTTAGGTTGAACCCGAGCCTATAAAGTGCCGTACGGTTTCGGCTCCAGACTGGACTCCTACATTTTTTAATGGTCAGGGTGCAAACCTGGACCCGGACCCTTACGGGACTCTTTAATATCGGATCCCGCATAAAAATTTCCTTCAATTATATTTTCCAAATTAGCAAAGGCGATTAGAAAAGAAGAAGGAGCAGTTTAGTTAGAGGTATTGAATTTATTGAGATATCTTGAGATTGAGCAAAAGAATTCGATGGGCACTAAAGATCCGCAGAAGAGACATCTTGTGCATCCGTATGCGCAGTAAATTTACACGAAATTTTTGCTGCGCATCAGAGTTAGATGGCAGGTATGTCTTCGAAGTAAAGTTGCATGGAATGCAATAGAGTTAGATATCA
>CAKNWT010279285.1:0-12552 GCA_932066315.1 Andricus coriarius | reverse complement strand
AAAATGGTAATTTTCCGAGCTGGAAAAGAGAAGGGGGAAGTTCTATCGCACGGCTATCCCTTTCCCAGCTTTATCATTTTTTCACATAAATTGTCAGAATTATTTTATTTTAAAATTTATTATCAAAAAGTCTTCTATTCATGCATCAACTTTGAATTATGTTAATGAAAAAAGTTTTTCTGTTTAAACGAGATGTTGGAAATATTATAAATGAGCATAACTTCCTTACTCTTCAATAAAGGGTATTAATATTATAGGTCAATCGATTCTTCTCGTACCAAGGAATATTTTATATCCTTGCATCAACTTTGAATTCTGTTAATGAAAAAAGGTTTACTATAAAAAACCGATTTTAAAAATATTGTATTAGACATTATGAAATTGAGGAAAAAACTATGGAGAATTTTTAATTTATTTAATTAAACAATTAAATAAATTATAAATTCTTCGAAGATCTTACCAGTACAAAGCTTCCTCTATGAGGAAGCAAAACGCTTAGAATTGAACCATTTTAAAATAAGTAAGTTACAAATTGAATAATATTTGAATGTGAATGGCTTAACAAATAAATACTGCTGAATAAAAGCATTAATCTTTTATTAATAACCAATATTTCAAATTCAAATGTTTTCTGTTTTGAAAATAGTTAAAGTTAGAACACCTCCCGAATTAATAAGGCTCTAGCAATTTTTAAGTTTTAAGTCTATGTTATAACTTCATAGTTAACTTCGTTTGTGCAAATAGAACTTTCAAATACATTGGATTTTATGATGGATCATGAATGGTGTATGAATGGATATATGAATCTCATGCGACTTTTTAAAAAGTATTGTAATGAATTATGTGCAAGTTTATTATTTAAAAAAAAATGTCTTAACACTATTTTGCTACTATTTTTAAAAATTTATGCCACTATTGACACTACTTTTCATCTCTGAAATGAGTCCGACCTCTGTATCCAGATTTAAAAACTACCATCTAAATATTCTTCACTGATCAAAATTACAGGTGAAAGCCCATGGTGATCAGAGAGTTAAGGCGCGATACGCTTTTGTTTTCGAGCAAGCAGTTCTAGTGTGTAAAGCCGGTAGGGGAGATCAATATTGTTACCGAGGAACCCTAAAGTTAGATGATTACCGAATCGAGGATCACACTGGTAGGCGAACTCTAGGAAGAGACTCTCGATGGTCCTACCAGTGGTTCCTCGTTCACAAACAAATGCGTACAGCTTATACACTTTTCGCTAGAACTGAAGAACAAAAGCAGATGTGGATAAAAGCTCTGCAAGATGCAATGGACAATGTGAACCCTGCCGCTTGTCGTCATACTAATCATAAATATAGATTAACCACGTTCGATAATGTACGTTGCTGCCAAAGGTGCGAGAAGTTCCTTAAAGGACGAATATTCCAGGTATGTTTTCGCTATAAAAATGTTTATTAGAGTGGTTTCTTTTATATTTGAGATTACATTATGTTTAGTACATAAGTCCTCTCATTTGCGCATCATGCATGCCAGTGTTTTTCAAGTGTTTTTGTTGACGTACGACGTAAAAAATATAACAATTCCGTGAAATAAAACAATTTGCCAACTCAAAATCAATATAATAGTATCAAAAAACGACTCAAATATTTTGCGGAACATTGAGTATTGTAGCATGACATCACGATCATGATAGTATAGGTGGAAATGTCAAGAAGGTTAATATAGTTGGCACATCTTGCCTTGGGAATGCACACGCCTTTTCAGAGAAAATATTCTAAACGTAAAAGTAAGTTATAAATGTCTGAATAGTAATATTTTTCAAGTGTAGACTGCATTTGCGCAATTCTGTTTCATCCTTTTATCGGTTGAAGACCTTTCAGTTTCACGAAATACATTCAACCATCCGAAATTTGAGGTAGTAGTACCCGATTCTAATCAAATCGATCTGATGCACTAACCTCAAATTTTGGATATTTTATTTTATTTCGTGACACTGAAAGGTCGTCAATCGACAAAATAATGGAAAATGACTGAGAAAATTTATTCTGCACTTGAAAAAAGTACCATTCGTACATTTATGACTTACTTTTACATTTAGAATATCTTCTCCAAAAAATCGTATGCATTCCATGGCGCCATTCTGATATACTCGATTCAAACCAGCGAGTGCTTCCCGCTCTTCGGGCCTCTTTTTAATTAAATAAATAAATTAAATAAAAATAATATAATAAATGTAATATATGGGTAATTCTCCACAGAAAGGTCACTTTTGCTTCCCCGCGTAATATCTTTGTGACTATTTATTGAATTGTTTTATAATTTGGTAAACTTAATCGTTTTAATAACACAGACCAAAAGCATAAGACCAACAGAGATTTTTTTACCCGAAAAATATATTAAACAAGCATTAAATACTTGAAAAAATGCCCTTTCCTTGTTCTCCACTTACAAATTGCTAAGTTTGAGGAGGATTTTCAAAACCAAGGATAATAAAATATAATTTTTCACTGGTGCCTTTTAAAAGTATGTCTCAAAAACTATTATTCTTTTATATAGATTTTTATTTTGTCGCACTTAAAGATCAAATAATTTTAAGTTGAAAAGTTTCCCCCTAATTTTTGTTCTGGAGCGTGTAATGACAATATGATGAGTTTTTGACGATTTTTGTTTTGTTATTTGAACCGGTATTAATGTAATTCTTTAATAAATAAGTGTAAGTATCACATCTGTGTATGAATCGATGGTAACATTTAAAAGATTTACCTTTAAACTAACATAAAACGTGTTAAACTTTAGCGTATTTTTATTATGTGTCATTACACGCTCCAGGTAATTTGGACACTTTTCGGGAAAATATATTAATTGTATCCTAACACATCTTTAAAGGGAGGAATAGTGAATAATTGTTCCAAAGGACTTTTTAATTTATTCTTTTCAACAAGTACAATCAATGTTTTGTTGTTGTTTGACATTGCACTTGTAATAGTTAAGCCTTGAAATAAGCAAGAGTTCACTGTATTTTATTTTATTTCTTAAGCTTGATCTTTTGTTTGTCTTTCAGGGTTACAAGTGTGAAGTATGCGAACTCGCTGTTCACAAACAATGCATTTCTAATTCTGGGCGCTGTATGCCTGCACCGCCGCCTCCACCGCCCCCACCCCCATTGCCTTGTGAACGTGCTTTAAGCGACAAATTATGGTACGTCGGGGTGATGGGCAGAGACGTCGCTGCTCACAAATTAGAAGCTCGAGATGACGGGACTTATATGCTAAGGCTACGGCCTGCAGGACAACCGCGACTTAAGCACGAAACTAACTTTGCACTCAGCATCAAGTGAGTGTTCTTCTTATCATATTTTCAAAAAATTGTAACATGCACAATTTTGGTTTGTTTTGCATTTTTTATAGTTTTTCATCACAAAAAAACTGTACTTCCGAAAAAATCACCATAATCAGGGTGTCTACCTGACTGGAAGTGACCGGGAATGTGATTCAGTGACGGAGATTTTTCTCTCGAATTAGTATCAATATGTAAAGTAAAAGTGATGTCATACATTTTATTACTCTAATTCTGTGTTAGAACAGGGGATTTGTGAAAAACTTATAATTTTCACTTGGAATAGGGAATTTTCCAAAAGAATTACAATTCTGACTTGGATATCAGTAAAGAATTATAATTTCGAGTTTGTGTCAGGGAATTTTCTAAAAGATTTATAATGCTGGGTTAGGACAGGGAATAACTAAAAGAAATATAAAAAATCACGTGAAAAATTACAATTATCATGACTTGGAACAGGGCATTTTTTACGTGGAACTGGAATTTTTGAAACTAATTTTAATTATGATTAATAAAAAGGGAATTTATTAAAACTGTCCCTGCTCCAAGCCAGAATAGATCAAATAAATCGTACAAAATTCCATAAAGGATTATAATTTTGACTTTGGAACAGGGATTTTCGTAAATAATTATAATTTTGATAAGAAATTTTTGAAAATAATTTTAATTGTGATTAATAAAAAGGGAATTTACAAAAAAAATTCCCTACTCCATGTCAGAATTCTTCAGGTTTTTAAACTTCCTTATTTAAAATAAGAATTTCTTTCAATTACAATTTTTTTTGGACATAAAAATTTTCCAGAATTCGAAACTCCCTCCAAATTTTAGAAAAAAGAAGTTACCATATTTCTGAATTATAATAGAAAATGTAAATAAATATAATTCTGACTTAAAACAGGGAATTCCCGTAAGAAACTATAATTTTAATTGGAACAAAGAATGTTTGACATGAAACGGGAATTTTAGAAAAGAATTTTAATTCTAATTTAGGGGAAGGGAATTTTTTTATATGCCGGTTCCAAGACTTAATTCTTCACATTTTTAAACTTTCCTCTTGCAAAATTTTGGAAAAAGGGAGTGACTTTATTTCTTAATTGTAATAGAAAATTTGTAAATAAATATAATTTTGACTTGGAACAGGGAATTTTTGACATGGAACGGGAAATTTCGGAAAATAATTTTAATTCTGATTTATCAAAAAGGAATTCACAAAAACTATCCCTGTTCCAAATCAGAATTTGTCAGATTTTCAAAATTCCTTGTTCAAAATCACAATCTGCTTAAATTAAAAAATTCTTTTTTTTTTGTAAATAAAAATTTGTCAGAATTTGATACTTCCCTCTTCCAAATTGTAGAATAAAGGAGTTACTGTATTTCTAAATTCGAATAGAAAATTTTGTAAATAAATATATATCTGGCTTAAAACAGATAATTTTTGGAAATAAATGTCATTATGACTGGG
Organism: Andricus coriarius; assembly: GCA_932066315.1. NCBI lineage: Eukaryota > Metazoa > Arthropoda > Insecta > Hymenoptera > Cynipidae > Andricus > Andricus coriarius. The sequence continues at coordinate 7,769 of CAKNWT010279285.1, read as the reverse complement.
AACAGCAAATTTCCGTAAAGAATTATAATTTAGACTTTGGGACAAGGAATTTTCTAAAAGAATTATTATTTGACTTGGAACAGAGAATTTTTGACATGAAATTGTAATTTTGGAAAATAATTCTAAGTCTAATTTAGAAGAAGGTAATTTTTTAAAAAATCCGTATTTAAATTCAGAATTATAATTTTTTTACAAAATTCTATTTTTCAAATGAGAATTGTAATTTGTATGATCAAAAATTGTCTGATGCTCCAAGTCAGAATTATAATTTTTTCCAAAATTCACTGTTCAATGTCAGAAATCTTTTAAAACTTTTAAACAAAATTAGAAATCTTTAAAAATTGTTTGAAATTGACCGTGAAAATTAGCATTTGCCCGGAAGAAAAGCGGGAATTCAAAATCATCTATCGGGTAGACACCATTATTATTTTTTGGCTCGTAGGAAAAGTTAAAAAAATTTAAAAACTAGAAAACCGAACATAATACAGTAATCGATTTCAAAATTTTGTTGTACTTTTGCGGATGGCAAACCACAACTTTTTTTATTCGTCTAAAAGCGTTCGAGTAATTCAGCAGTTTCCCTCCGTCATATTGACTACATTTTCGAATTTAGTATAAAAAATGTATTTTAATTCCAGAGCCGATGGTACGGTGAAACACATCAGAGTATTTCAACGAGATGTGGATGGTGCTGATCTTTATTACCTGAGCGAGTCTCGATTCTTCAAAAGTGTAGTCGAGCTAGTAGAATATTACGAGCGTTCGTCGCTATCAGAAAATTTCGAGAAGTTAGATCAGCGTTTACTGTGGCCTTTCAGGCGAGTTTTAGCTAAGGCATTGTTCGATTTTCGTGGAGAGGAGCGCAATCAGTTGAGTTTGCGTCGGGGTTGTCGAGTCGTCGTGTTGAGCAAAGAGGGTGAAGCTAAAGGTTGGTGGAAAGGAAAGATCGCTGACCAAGTTGGTTTCTTTCCCAAGGAGTACGTTGAAGAAGAAGGTCCGAATTTCACACCTTAAACTTAAGCTTATTGTGCTAATTTAATAATGTGCTCCAACTTCAACATATCCCGACAGTCAACTCGCTGTATAAAATTTGTAGTAGAATGTTTATCCTCTTACCGATCGCTCTCTTCCGTCGCAGTGATACATGACCGATTTCATATGAAATCAGGCTATCTGACCCTAGTGAGGTCACAGAATTGATTGGGGCTAAAATATATTGTTTTCCGAGTCAAAATATGAGACACTTATTTTCTTCTTTTTCATACAAAAATTCGTAATAGACATTTTTTTAAATTGTTATTTGATTCTAGTTCAATCTACAATCTTTCATATATTGTAAATAAACATGAAAATATTTTTTAAATATCAAAATAGCGTACATTTTTCGAAAACAAAGTAAAGTTTTTCAAAAAGGCAAGGTTTGATATTTTTCTTGTTTTTTTTTTTTTTTTTTAGATTCATAGTAATAAAAGGAAGGTATTCCGTGAGTTTCGTCCTCGCTAAACTATCCCTTCATATAGAAAAAATATTTTTTAGAATATAAAATATGTACATTTATCAAAATATATATCAATTCTTTTTTAAACATTCATTGTTTTATGTCTCAAAGAAGCTAAAATTATGTGGGATGAGATCATTTTTGTCGAAAAATAAAATTCCGGAATGTTGAAAAATATCAAAAATGTAATTACCGAACTAGAACATTTACGAAATTTTAAGTTACCGAAAAAGAATAAAAGTACTGAAAATATTTAGTAACGAAATTGAAATCAGAAATTCAGAAAATTTGAAACCAGGATTTTCAAAATCCCGAAATAAGTAAATTCTTGAGATTAGTACATTCCCGAAGTTTCGAACTAACAAAATTCAACATTTCCGGAAATTGAAAATCCCCGACTCAAAATCAATATTTAAATTTAATATTTTTTATATCAGTTAGAATAATACTTTGTTTGATATCGTGCAAGATTCATGCTGCATAGATTTAAATTTAAAAGAGCTCTTCAAAATTTTAAACTATGCACGTATACCTGTAAAATAAAACATTATTTTATCCAACAAATATATTAATTACGGATACTGAATTTTCTGATAAATTGTATATGAAAATTTCGAAACGTGTAACAAAAAAATATGTTACGTTTCGAATAACGGAAGCCTTATGGCGTTAAATATAAAAGAAACTTATAAAACTTTTTTTCGTAATTTTAGGTTTTACGAAAATTCTGTTACAATTTCGTAATTTTATGAAAAATTTCCAAAAATTCAGTTATAAATTTCGTAAATTGAAGGTGTTACGTAAAAGTATTGGAAATTTCGTCAAATTTTCTTTTACTTTTGTATCGTTCTAACTTCATCAATTTCAGAATATTTCTAACGGTCAATTTACTGAATATGCAGTGTTATAAAATTTAGATTTTCAATACGAAAATTCATGAATTAATGATTTTTGCTTATTTATTTTCATTAATTTCATTTCTTTATTAGTTTTTTCTTTTTTCAGCTTCTTCTCATTCGAGTACAATGTTACTGTTATTGAGTAATGTAAGAAGTAAAATTAATCAAAACAGAACAGCATGAATTATAATTTTATCAATTTTTTTATTTAAAATCAAAAAATTTGATATTTCTAAATTTTTGTAAGTGTATATTTTGCAAAATTTATTTTATATCATAAATAATAAGTTTTTCGATTTGAAGAAAAAGTTTGGCGAGAACAAAACCTATTACTATGGATTTTTTTTTAAATATAAAAAAAAATCAAAAGTGGTCTTTTTGAGAAAATTTACTTTTTAGTTTTTTCTAAAAATGTATGCCATTTTAGTCATAAGATGCAACGCTTTAAAGAAAATTGTCTTCAAGTTTTTCATAATTCACTAAACATTCAAGTAGCCCTAAGTTCATGAAAAAAAAATTGTTGATCAAAAACAAAAAATACGTGCATCATATTTTACCTTACAAAACAATATATTTCAGCCCCATAGAATTCCATGACATTACTACGATCAGACTGACCGATTTCATATGAAATTGATCGCATGACGATTACAAAAAATGCAATGTATAAAAATATATATAGCGCGCAGATGTAAATGCATATATTTATGTAGGTATGTTTCCTTGCGCGCATTATTACACATGTTACTATTATTGTTAGTCCCGAAAAAGTCTACAATATTTTTAATTATTCAACTATCCAATCGTGCCAATACAGATCGTCAATAAAATTCGGTTTCGACCGAGACGTTATAAACATTCTTGACGCGTTTTAATTCTGCTATATTCTTGAAATGGCATTTTTCTTGTGCCTCTCTCCCCTATGATGAACACTCCCTTCCTCGGCTATAAGCACCCACGACCATCGCTCACACAAATTATCTTCGTCGTTCTCTAATTAGCTTTAAATCCTCTCCTGAATAACTTTTGTTAAAAAGTTTTCTATTTTTAACAAGAGTTATATGAATTAATACTTCGGTTACGAATCCCCGTTTAAAAAAACTTCTTCATGGTACATATGTTTAGAGGTATTCTAGGGGGTCCAGAAAAACTACTACGCAGCCGTAGGTGCCGTAGAATACTACTGCGCATAGAATAAAGTTATATAAATATTCCAAACTGTCCTGAACCTCACAGGGCAATATTCCCAGATAAACGGACGTTTTTTCGTTGAACGCAGTTGAACATAATCCAAAATTAAATATATCAGTTTAATTTTTTAAAATGGCTTAATGAATGTTTACAGTTGAAAAATTATTTTTATATAAATTTGAATCGTATTGACTGCGACAGATAAGAACAAAAATGAACGCAATACAGTAACAAGCTATTCTATCTCAGAAAATTATTAAACATGTTTTCGAAATTTGTGTAACTATAAATGTAAGGATCGGTTAGTAAGGTAGGATTTCAGGAAAAATCCCGGTGGGCCGCTACTATTTGAAGCAATTTGGGTCATATGACTTGCAGGATTGGGCCGCTTCCTGATTCTCAATCATTTGTTTTAACCATTTTTCCCGATCTGGTTTTCCATCCCAGTGCGGCCATGAATGAAATATTTATTAAGTTACTTCCCTGAATGTTGGCAAAATTACAAAAATATATTTAGTGGTATCCATTTTATTGTTTTACATGCCAAAGTAAAATAATCTATTAACAGCGGAAATTTAAAAAAATTATCGATTTTTTGCGAAAATGAGCTTGAGAGACCCCTAAATATTTGTATAAAAATTGATTGGACTTTTTGGCAACAAAAGGAACAATTTGTAGGAGATCCAATTTAGAAAAAAAAAGAAAGCCCTTTTTGGAACACTCTAGTACCTATAATTAACATATACAATATTACAATTCTTTATATTGTAAAGAATAAGAAAAAAACTAATTTATGATTAAGTTCCGACTATCTTTTTACCCCCAGAAGCAGATATGGAGTAAGCAATAAAACCTGGCAAGACGTTATATTATTATAATATTATAATATTATTATTATATATATTATTAATATTATAATATTATTATATTATAATATATTATTCATATATATGTGATATAGAAACCGCGCTCAATAACACCCATAGCTGCCAATGGCGTATAAACTGGATAAAAAGTCAAATATTCTTCATATATACTTTCTATAAGCAAGTTTTTATTACGAATTTCATTGGGCCCACAACCCACATTTAAATATAAAAGATAGTCCTCACTCTTTTCTGCGCCCATACACGTTTAAATTAAACCAGGAATTGTGCAATTCTAGAAATAGAATCACATCACTCAAATATTGCAATCGTGAATTTAATATTATGATCATAATATATATACACTGGACCCTGGATTTAATAACGGGTTTGGGCTTGCAGTGGCCTAAATCCAGACCGTCAAAACGTAAGCAAGCAGGGCCTCATGAATCATTTCTGTTGGGTTCGGACGTATTACGCAACATGATGGAACTAACGCGCTCAGAGTGCGGCCCTCATTCTGTTTGTCACGCTTGACTGAGCCCCGCGGCTCCACTCATCACAAAACTGCCGAGACATCAATTTTCGCAACTTAGCAAATCCAGACTGATTAAACCCAAGTTCCAGTGTATTTTAATATTGCTTCTTGTTTTTCGAAATAAAAAACGCAAGGTTTGCCAGATTTTGTCTTTTTTTTTAGTTAGTACACAGAAGTAAATGATTCCTCATATTTAATCTTTAACACAGTGATGATTAAAACAGTGTCGACAAATCTATAAAAATCAATTTTCATCAAAACTTCTTCTACATAAAAAGTTATTTTTCAATACAAAAATATTCAAGCATTACATTTGATTTTTTTTTACTATTTATGTAAGTTTTAATCCTCAGAATATAACGCACTTTAGTACAAAAAATTGAATTAGTAGTAGTAGGAAAAATAGTCTGGTGCTTTCAGAAAGTGAAAGCTATACAGTCCCTTTTCATTTAATCGATAGCGCAGTGAAACACATTAGAGTAATATCTGGAAAATCAAATCTCGTTTCTTCAAAAGCATAGTCGAGCGAGATGAGTAGTACGAGATTTGTTCAATTTTCACCGCAAAAGAAATAACTTTTAAAACCTAAATTGCAACTTGTCATCTTAAACAAATTAAACAATGATTTTCTCCAACAGATGCCAAAAGTCGACTCGATTTAGATTTAAAAAATGCAAACACGTACTTTTTTATATAAAAAAATATCGTGCACATATAAATGCGTATACTTATATATAGGTAGATATCTTCTCCTGTGCGACAACATAGGTCGTCAATAAAATTCGGTTTCCTACGTATTTTCCTAAGATGAAACACTTTTATCACGTAAGAGTATTATGACTATTTTTAGAGAGTCATCGCAGATTAGAATGTTTTCGATTAGCTATTAGGGCCACTTTCTGCTCTAATCTCTTGCAACCAGCTTTTGAGTAAAGATTGTGAGGTGGAGGATCGAAAGTTACGTGGCTCAGCACTTCTTCAATCATTTGCGTTGAAGGATCATAGATCAGTCGATCTCGGAAATAACGTTTTATGCAGCTGATAACATGTGATTCTTCAAGAGGTAAAAAAGGCACATAATGATCTATTAGACTCGTTTCTATTGCATCACTTCTGTGAAAGCCACCCTTCTCGTTAAAAGCTCCTATGGTTATCAAGCTTTCGAAATCCTGAAGTCCCGTTTCCTCTCGCTTCCTTCCGTTTTCCCAGAGTTCAAGTAAGCGTTTCACAATTTGCTGACTACCGGTGTTGGAGAGAAATATAAAAATTGACTTATTTTTGTTTACGCCGGAGAGTCTGAAGTAAGTCGTGTAATCGAGGATCGGGACGAGTGCATTTAATACTCCTTCTGGCATTTTGTCGACTTCGTCGAAGACAAACAGCGACCTGTCACATTTTTGGATACTGTCGATAATAGTGTTCTGAAGTTCTACCTGTGAGTAAACAAATATGACAAATAGGATTCTTTTATAGGTTTTCTTTATCTTACTTCGATTTACAGTTGTTATTCTTTCAGGGTGTTCAGCGCAATTTCGTTTTCAAATTCGCGGCAAAGGACCCCGCACCAAATTTACAGAAAATGGCTTTTTGTGAAAAATTCTAAATTAAATTTTTTTTGTATTTTCGAACCTGCAAAGCAATGATCCGAAAAAAAAAGTAAGAAAAATGGACAGTTTTTTAACAAAAAATTGTCAAAGTTTCAATTTTTACATTTATTTTAATAGAAAAATGCTTATTTTAGTGAAAACTTTTTTTTTCTCCTAAACTCTGTTAGATTTTGCTAAAAGTTTCTCATTTTGACTATCAGTCTTACCGAAACAAAAGGTTCATATCTAAAATCTAGAAAGATTAACGGTTTTGTGGATATACAGCATGTTATGGGGGTGTTTTCATACTTCAAACATCCAAGTATGGATATCATCATTTCCTAGTAACTAAAGTCACTGGAGATTTTTTATTTAAATGTTAGGGTATGAAATCACTTTCAAATAAGTAAAGGAAGCGTGCATAGCACGGATATTATATGTGTTCATTTACTTCAAGGGTTGTTTTGTCATCCCTTGAATATTTGATCCGGCATATCGACATTTCTTAATGACTAAAATTACAAAAAGTTTTCTGAATAATCTATGAGGATAGGAATCGTATTAAAGGAAATGTGGAAAGTGTAGAACGACAAGGATGTCTTTGAATTATTTTAGAGGGTTGTTTAATCATCCCTTACATAGAGAAGCAGAGAAATTAACTTTTCTCAAGGAATAAATCACCAAAGATCAGGCCTAGAATATCACTTTAAACAAAAAAAAGGAAGGATATGTTTTAATATGATTTTATTGATCAATGTAAATTTAAAAAAACTTTGGTGCTTCATCCCGTATAAAATATCGATCTCCTTGTTCAATAAATAAGGGATGATTAAACTACCCTGAAAATAAATTGTAATGCAAGTCCTCCTAAAGAGACACTTCCTTTTTTTAAAGTGATATTCTAGGCCTGATCTTTGGTGATTTATTCCTTACGAAAAGTTAATTTCACTACTTCTTTAAGTAAGGGATGATTAAACAACTCTCTTGAAAAATGCAAAGACGTCCTTGTCGTTCTACACCTTCCCTATTTCCTTTAATATGATTCCTATCCTCATAGATAAAGCAGAAAACTTTTTGTAATTTTAGTCATTAAGAAATGTCGATATTCTGGATTAAATATTCAAGGGATGATAAAACAACCCTTGAAGTAAATTCACATATATAATATCCGTGCTATGCACGTTTCCTTTA
>CAKNWT010279283.1:0-17114 GCA_932066315.1 Andricus coriarius | reverse complement strand
AGAAATTTAAGTGCTACTTAGTTATCTACAATAATTTGGAAAATACTTAATTCGTTTTAGATTACAAGAATTTGTAATTCTTTATACGATTCGATTGTTCAAAAATAACATTATATTTAATTTAGAAAAGAATGTAATATTTGTTTCATGAAATTCAAGTAATACAAAGCTGGTTATAATAATTTAGAAAATACTAGACACGATTCAATTCACTTGAATTCTATATTTGACTGAAAAAAAGAACTTAATTATTTTTGTAAGAAATTTAAGTGCTAGTCAGCTAATTATAATACATTAAAAAATACTAGATTTGTTTGAATTTTAGAATTTATAGATAAGTACCACTTTCTTGAAGGAAAAATCAAAAGAGGCCTCATATTAAACTTTATTGGGTTGAAACAAAAATTTTCTGGTTTATGTATTTTTTGACAAATAAAAATGGTTCCACTTTAAGTTTACACATATTTTTTATTTTAATTTTTTATTGGAATTATAATTTTTTGCATGTTCATTTCCATATTGCGTTTAAGAATTCCCGGGCATATAAAGCGCATGCGCGATCATTGTATGCCTATTTTACATGGACAGTGGAATTTTGCAGCGCTCTTGTGAAAGTGCATTGAGTCCGAAATACCAAACCGGAATTTTCCCATCTGCGTGTAATTTCACACTCTCATAGTTATTGTTCACTATTCATGTAATTTTATCCTATACATGACTGGTATTTTGTGTCCAATCAATTAGAGTGTCATTTTACATCGAATTTTTTACAGTGTATGTAGCCTATACGGGAAGTCCGCCACTGAATTAGACATTTAATCTTTAGAAATGTTCATTCAGTTAAACTTTACATAGTTTTCTACTTCTTTTTTTTGTAATTCGAACTAACTTCACATTGTTCAGTTTTTCAGGTTAAAATCTAAAACAAAGGACATAATTTGAAACCAACTGAAGCAGCACCTAAAATGTATCAAAGTTTGGGCTTCATAGAGATCCGTTAGGGAGAGTTGCGACATGTTTCCCCTCCAATGGTCGCCGCTGTACTGGAGTTCGGAACCTGGATTATTTCATGCGGCGCGAAAATTTTAAACTGTGCAATTTTTTATTATTTCTTCTGTTTATGAAAATTTTCAGGTACGCATCTTTGAAAATAAACATTATTACCTTCCAATAATTTACAATATTGATATGATCGGTGTTGTTTCTATTCTGTATTAAAACCTCTTGCAATTAAAACTTTGATTTGAAAATCGCGACAACTCCAGCTAAGCGACACCAATCAGAATATTGGAGTACCCCGTGTCTCAACTCTGCCTTGAGGATCTCTATGGAAATACATACCTTTTGTATGCTGCCCCCCTCCCCACACACCTACAGTACAAAATAGATGAATTTTTAATCAAATAGATCAATTTTCAACTGAAAAGATGAATTTTCAACCAAGAAGAATTATTTGTTACCAAAAAAATTAAATATTTAACAAAATACATGAATTTTTTAACTAAAAAATATTATTTTGAAACCAATAATCGAATAATTAAATATAAAGATGAACAAAATAATTTTTAACCATAAAAGAACATATTATCAAGAAAATAGTAAAATCCTTAAAAGAAAACATTCATTTTAAGCAAGCCAAATATTTAACCAAAAAAATTAATGTTTGACAAAGTAGTTCAAGTTTTACCCAACTAGTTGAATTTTCAACCAAAAAATATTTTAATTTTAGATTAATAACAGTTGAATTAAACCAAGTATCCAACAAAATCATTTTTAACAAAATAGTTTATTTTTTACCAAAGAGATAAAATGTCAACTAAAATGATGCATCTTCAACCAATAAAATGAATGCTTAACAAATTAGTTCAACTTCAAAGCAAGTAATTGAATTCTTTTAAAATTCAATTTAAAATACGAATTTTCAACAACATAGTAGAATCCTCAACCCAACAGATTAATTTTCAAGAAAACTGTTGATAATTAACCAAATAGTTCAATTTTTCAGTAAATCGTTTCAACGAAACCTTTATTTTTCAAACGAATATACTGCAGTCCCGCTTTATCAACAGTGTCGGGGGTACCCTCAATGGTCTCTGTGATGAATCGGGACTCTCTAAACCGTAAACAATCAGGGTCGTCTGAACCATTCCTGTTGAAGTTTTGTCCGAAAAAAATATTTTCTTTGTATTTTTGCCATTTTAGTTTTATAATATCATAATGAACGTGAACATATTTGTGCTCGAAAATCAAACTTGATCAAGGTACTCAGTTATGAGTATGTACGTACATATAACAGGGTGGCCATTTTGATCGAATTTCCCAATTTTTTCTCGGTGTTATGAATTAATGACGGACTGGCGTGGGATAGCGAAGGAACCATGCTTGGTCATGTCAAAGTCGACGAAAAGGAACAAGACAATTTACCATCGTTATCATTAACCGCTAAATACCTTTTATCGATTGAGTCCGGTATACGAGTCCCCGAGTATATCCATTGAATCCATACTCCATACTTCCTTTGTGTCAAAAAAAATGTTTTGGTTGTTGGAGAAAATTGGCACAGATGTAGCCTCTGGAAGCTACGACCACGATCGTTCACCGAACGATGGATCCCGACGCGACCGGAGGTGATACGCCATCCGACTCGTCACTTCCCGCAACACCAGAAGACGATCGAGTCGGGAAATCACTAAACAGTTAATTAGGACTTGAAGAGCCACTGACTTTAATGTACGGACTTGAATGCTTGAGTTATCTCGAAGACGCACAATTGATTACTGAACGTCGCAAATACCGAAAACATGGCCATACCAGCCTACACCTTGATAGAAACACTAAGAGAGCAGCAAAAGGGTCCGAGTCAGCTCGACAAAAGCATCCCCACGCTACTACCTGAGTTCCCACGCTACGAAAAGGCAGAACGCGAAACTCAAAAACAGAGGGAAAACCCTGAGAAGAATAAGCACCGGGCGGAGACCAAGCTATGGTCAATGAAACCCGAAGGTCAATCAAAAGAGAAACAATAACATCAAATAAATTATTAACACCTGGTTTACGAACATTTTTCAGTCAATAAAATTAAAAAATTTGAATTCTGAAGCTAACAATTTTTCCATTTGAAGGAATAAAAAATAAACTACAAACTAAAGCATTTAAAGTGGAACACGTATAAATTGGAAGGTTTTAACACTTTTCAATTAAACAATTTTAAATTAAATGCAGATAAACTACAAAATTAGAACTTTTTAACTTTGATAAATTATAGAGTTCAAAGATTAAGATTAAATTCAGTGTTGCCGATGACCGGGAAATTTCCCGGTTTCCGGGTAATTTAGATACTGTCGGGAATATTTCGGGAAATCGACAAATTCCGGAACGAATCGGAACAATCCATTTAAATTATAGTTAATAAGTTCAATTGAATGTTTCAGAAAATTTTCAAAAAGTAATCATCAATCATAATGAGAATCTTTCATTTGTCAGTTTCCTTTAGTTTTGCTTGAGGCTAACTTTGGCATGTAGAATGTCACTGCCCAGCCCTATCTGGGCAGGGTCGCTCTGCGTATCCAGCGATGGGTAGTGGCATTCTACATGCCAAAGTTGGGGTCACTGGCAGATACTATTTGATACTTGAGTACCTTCTTGTGCATGATCCAATCCACACCAGGTCTTGCCGAAAAACGTGCGATTTTCGTCCAACTCGCGCATACCAGCTCCACGGCCATTCTGGTACCATGCAACTCCGCCGCCAGCTGTACACTTATTATTCAATATGGCGGTGTAGCTGGTATCGTTTCTGATTATCCGAAATTTTTGTTTCTTGTGCGTGGCTAGAACTGGTGTGGATTGGATAATGTTCTTGTGTATGAATTGGACTTAAGGCCTCCTCTTGTGGGGTTAGGTTCGATTCGACATAGTAAATTATTGAAAATTATATATAAAAATGGGTAAGAACTACTTTTTGCAATATGCTGATTTTACAGGGTAGAATAATCAAAATTATTCAATTAAAAATGTTTAAAACTATACTGTTTAATAATTTCAACTGATTTTACAATAATAAACAAGATTCATTCAGTCAAAAATATTATAAACTGTGTTGTTTTGTAATTTATGTTTATTTTACAGTTACCAATTTTCTGGGAAATTTCCCCGGAAATTTTCAAATTTGTCCGGTTAAAATTCGTTCCGCCGCTAGAGTACGCCGGAACATTGTGTGGCCCCACTGCGGCAACACTGATTAAATTCCAAAAATATAAATCCACGGTATAATTTTCAATGCTCTAAATTAAAGAATCAATCAATGAACTTTAAAATTTTCAAAATTATATTATTTTAAGCAATTTCAAGCTAGAAACAATAAAAATTGACCAATTAATTTTTTTAACTGAACACTTCGTGAATTAGAAGTTAAATTATTTTCGTTTAAAATAGTTAAAACATCTTTGAAAAGCGTCAAAATTTCATACCGTGAGAAATCTAGAAGTTGTTTTAAATTTTTTCAAATTAAACATTTTTTCAGAGCTTCTAAATATTTTAATAAATGTTAAATGCTAAATGATTTTATCAAAAATCTTCAACTTCAAACGTTTTTGATTTTTAATTGTTCAAGTTTTCAAGACTGTATTATCCACATAGACCATATTATACACATAGACCGCATTATCACTTGTTTTTGAAGATTGGTTTTTTTTTATATATCCACAACTTTCCATCTCATTTTTTAAAAGAAATTTGCCAGCTCTCAGATCCTTGCATGTTCCCTCAGCGATACCATATTTTTGTAAAATAAACTGTTTTGAGGCCCCTGATTTCACTTCGTCTAACGGTTTATATTTTTCTTCGAACGATAAACGCTACCTCTTACTGACATTTTTAGAACTGACTGAAAATGACTGAAACAGACGCGCGATTAACCGCCGCGGGTACTTCCTGCTTTTTTCATACATTGCGGAGTTGCTCCGCCGACCACGCAGTGACTTTCTCTCGCACCCTTGCACTACCTTGTCTGATCTATCGGGAACTGATAAAGTGGGACTGCGGTGTAATACAATTTTTAAACAAGGAGCATGAATTCTCAACCAAAAATATTATAGTAGACTATTATTCAACAAAAAATAATTAGGACAACAAAAAGTAGTTGGATTTTCTTTTTTGACTAAATAAAAATTTTCATAGTTTATAGACTAAAATAGAGTAGTTTAAATAAACATTGGAGTTTTTTTTAAATAATTTGAAAATATTATGTTAGAAAACTGCAAATTTTGTTTAGAAAAAAATTGTCAACCCTCACGGACGAATGTTCAACAAAACAGTTGAATTTTCGACGAAAAATAATGCTTCCAAACTTTTATGCGAAAAAAGGGAACGTTTTGTGACAACCGGAAGAAAAAAGAGGTACTCTTTAAAGAAAGGGAAAAGGGGGGAATAGTGAAAGGAGTGTGTAGTCTGCATTTTGAATACAGAATCTTTTATGAATAGAGTAAAAGAATTTCAAACTTTTAAACATTTTTAATTCATTATTTGTGACACTTACCTGACGTGCTTCTCAGAAAAATATACTCATATCAACCTGTGCATTTTTTACTCTATTTTACATCATAAAAAATTATACGAAAAATGGTTGAAAAAACGATTTTTGCGAACGATCAATGACTTTATTTAAACCAGAATTTCAGAAGTAACTTTGAGGATAAAAATTATTTTGTGTTGACTCAAAAATATTCATACGCATTTTTCCATTTTGTTTCAATAATGTTTTACATATTCGCGAACACATTAAATCTGTTTCAATAGGCATAAAATATAAGGAAGAGAATACTACATAAATATTCTACTACCATATATAATAAATTAACAGAGTAAATAAGGGCACATTACGAGTTCTAAAACAGATGTGACTTGACAGTATAAAAAATTCCAGTTCACCTGCTTCTTGCACATAATTTTTCTATTTATATGCATAGTTATGCGTAACACATCTCCTAAGCTTGAAGCTGCAAAAAACCATCTATTATAACAAGTAAAACTTTCGGGTTACTTTAAAATTATCCATCTACTTAGCGTTAATTAAATCACATTCCACCTTTTGCATAATACGTCTAAGAGTTGCGATAAAATACAATTCTTAATTAAAGTGATTTTTTTTAATTCATTGACTTTTTGGAATTTACTTATTAAATTAAAAAATATCTCACAAATCACTTGCTTTTTTCAAAACTGATTCCCATTTTATGATACGTTCTCTTCTTAAACTTTCCAGAAACTCTGCAATTTTTCAACACTTCAACACCCAATGGATCATTACTCATATGTCCCAGCCTTTTTAAAATAGAGAAATTAATTTATTTATGAATTTCCTAGTACAGGCGAACTAGTATAGGTCACAACTAGTTTCTAAATGCTTTATATAATTTATAGTGATGAAAAGACTTAACTATACATTTAACTATTTATGTTCAAAAACTGTCGATAAAATTCATTGTATGATTCATTATTATTTATTATATTGACTTCTATATATTACTATTTTAGTGAATATATCCCTAATAATCGATAAATCATTAATAATAATGGTAAAGCTAATTTGTCAACATTTTAATATGAAAGTCATGTCGTTGATTACAATGCTCAAAATCAGTTTTCCTCATCTCTCACATTCTTCTCACATTTCTGGGATAAATCTATTACAATCACTAAATTTTCTAAGTGAAGTAAAAAATAATATAAAAGGTAAAAATGTTGAATACTATATCAAAAAGGCTACGAAACCCTTTCTCGTAGACGCATGTCGTCTATTTTGACAATCTAAAAAATATATTTGTTATGTACGTATAGATGGGCGATGAGAGCAACAAAGGTTATAGTTGTGCGTAAGTAAAAAAATCTTGTAGAGCAATTTTGTAATTTTGTGCGGTTGATTTTCAACTTTTGGGTGTATGATCTGATATTTTTGTTTAATTTTCCTTCATAGTAACATTTCGCTCTGATAGAAAATGGCATACAATAAAAAAAGTTAAATTATAGTTCCTTCCACGGCAAGAGTTGTTTTTTTTTACATTAGAACAAGTTAAGGCTTGAATCTTTTTTCAGGTAACGTCGCCATCTGAAAGATTCTTCTCCCAGTCCATTATTATTTTCCAAAAAAATGCTTTCAAAGAATATGAAATTAATTTCCAATAGTTTACCTGTATGTGGGTACGTGGGGTTAAAAACTCATGAAATCAGGTGTACACCTTCGCTGAATTTACTGGCGTGCACTCACTTGAATTCACATTAAGTCACTGAAATTAATTGAAGTCAGTGTACACTCCATCAATCGAGTTGTGAACTTCTTGTGGGTACATTTTTTGAATGTTGAGAAGACTTGGGGTGAAAGCATTAGTTATTAATTTCAGCAAAACATAAGTTAATGCCATAAATAATCCTCCGTCACACAGGTTTCTTACTTAAGGTGGAAAGCAACTAATTCATCAATCAACTAATTAATTATTAAATTAATTCATTAATAAACTAATCAATTAATCCACCAATCAATTAATCAACTACTTAAGCGGGAAAATTTGACCGGGAGTGATGTAACTTGTGAGGGATTTTTTAGGGTAAGAAATACTTTTAAGACAGTTTCTTCCACACTCAATAATGTATTTTAAAAAAATCAGGCGTTCAAATGTTAATTTCTTTGAAGAAAATTATAAAACAGTAATAGACCAATTTCATTTTAAATCATGCAACGAAGTCCAGCTTAAGGTGTCAGAATGATGAAATATACCCAAAAATTTATCTTTTCATTTTTTACAATCATTTTAAGATTACTTGAGAATTAAAAAAAAAAGAAGAAGATTTTTTCCCTCACAAGGCTGTATTTTCCGAATGAACATAGGTATTTGGGATTTCCTTTTGTTTATCCCACGTTCAAACTCTTGTTCTTACAATTGATTCAAGTGCTGATTATTCTTTTGTTTCCTTGTCAAAAATATTTGTGTTTTTCACGAATAATAAAAGATAATATTATCATTTTTTTTTAATTAACTGATTTCGAACTCTGACAATATTAAAATTTGTGGATTCCTTCTAATGAGTCAGCAACCTGGGTCGAAGCAGTGTTGCAGGACGAACGTGTTATTTAAATAAACTACACGGGAATTCCACATTAATCTAAAAATCTATACCCCTCCCCCGCTTATAACACCTCGTACAATTACCCTTCGCACTTTTCTCATATATGAACTCCCTGATCCCCGGCTAGGACCGAGTGAGTCGCGCTTAGCTTACTGGTATAATAATAATTTTTTAATTTTTAATATTATTTTTTACAATGAAAACAAAAACTACGTGTCCTATCAACAAATAATTAATAACAATTTTTTAGTTCTTTTTTGGGGGAATAATTTTCGTCGATTAATTTTTTTCGTATCCTGTGTCTTCTTTCCAGAAATTTTTTTTTTTTTAATGTTATTGTTTAGGATTAAAACGAAAACAATGCATCCTATCAAAAAATTATCAAAAACAAATGTATAGCTATTTTTTGGGTGAAGTACATTTGTCAATTCATTTTTTTCCGTAGCAAAAAAACTACTAGTAAAAAAAAACTACGCATTATATCAAAAAGTAACTAATAAAAAACTTGTAGATCGTTTTTGGGTGAACAACTTTTGTGCATTTATCTTTCTCCATATCCTCTATAGTTTGACCGCAAAGTGGAATTTTTTATTTTTCATTTTTTTTTGTCGTTAAAACCAGGACCGTTAGTCAAGAAATGCTTCTTCACGAACGCGATCTTTCTTTTTGGTCCCTAAGACCGTATGCCAAATCGCAACCTGATCGGATTAGCCTTTAAAAAGTTATCCAGAATACAGACGACAACGACGACAGACAGATAAATATCATCGTAAAACTTGTTTTTACGGATTCAGGGGGTCTTGAAACGTGGAGATTTAATGAAATCCGCGATAGTTTTCACATAAAACTAATACCTTTTCAGTACGATGAGAATATAAAAATAAAAAATTTTAAAAGAGGTGTTTTTGAGCAAATTTATTTTCAAGAATTTCAGAAAAATTGCCGATATTTGGTCATTTTTCAAATTGTTTCATTTTTCTTTGATTATTTGAAAGAAATGATTTTTAATTTTTCATTCCCACTTCGAATGAAAAAATAAAATCCCAAATACCTACCCTCAAAGCAGTAGGATATTCCGGAATATCCCATTCGATCCCATTTATCTCCCAGGTTATCCCAGATATATCCCAGGGATGAACCGTCGGATATCCGGCAAGACGGAAATTGGAATATCAAAAGTCTACGGGACGTTTCTGGGATGTTAAATTGTCCCAAGTAGGATATCAAAATTTTGGTATAATGGAAGATAAATGGGATCGAATGGGAAATGACGGTATATTCTATCGCTGTGGGGATATGCTAGATCGGAAAGTACTACATTTTTAACAATATTTCTGTTATTTTTTAAGAATTCTAATGCGATCTTGAAATGATTGTAAAAAATCAACAAAAAAATTGTTGGTCAATCCGTGAAATACGTGTCTCTTTATGTTCACTCCATAATGGTATACCTTAATACTAAATCATTTTGACACTGTCACCTAGAGTTTTCTTTATATATGATTTGAAATGGAATAGCTCAATGTTCTTTTTATGTAAAACAAAGATATACTGGGTGTTTTTTTAACTTGAGACATCAAAATATCTAGAAAAAATACGCATCCTATGGAAAAATATCCGTAATAAAAACTTTTGATTTCTGAGGAAGAAAAGCGACTTTGAACAAATTTACCCCACCCCACTACCCCAGGAGGCAGGGGGGTGTAACTTTGTAATTTCAAATGGGAACCCCAATTTTTTATCACAGATTCAGATTCTCCTTTATGAAATACGTAAGTTTTATTCGAAAAATATTTTTCAATTCGCGAAAAAAACCCCCCCCAACCTCGGAAGAGGGGGGGGTTTGTTCAAAGTCGCCTTTCCCCCTCGAAAATGAAAAGTTTGTATACGGATATTTTTTTCATAGGATGCGTATTTTTTGAGATATTTCGATGTCTCAAGTTTAAAAAAAAAAACCAGTATATTATTAGTAATTATTATTAAGAATTTAAGGTTCAGTTTGAGTGATTATTTATTCTAATTACATTAAAAATATGCTAAAGATTAGATAAAAATCTAGGATTTCATAATCTCAGAGTTCTGTGGTTCTTACAACTCTGGCTTGAATCCACCTCGAATTCGCCCGAGGGGATAGTTTTCTATACATTTCTAAGCTGCGTCGCGAGGGACTCCTCGCAAAATCGACAAGAAACATCAATCTCAACCTTTCTCATCACCGTGGAAGATGAACGTCGTCAACCCAGAAGGTTAAGTGCAACTACTCAGCCTCCTCAAGTGGAGGTCTATGGATTTTAAAGCCCTCCGGCAATCTAGCCAACTGCTCTATTTTTCAACGGGTTTACACACCTTTTTTCCCCTCTCTCAAGCATTTGAGCACGTAATACTCGCGAGTCGAGAGCAGGTAGTTTGCCTAACAATGAAGCTTCTCTCTTTCCACCCCCTGCAAACAATCTCCGTAACGCCAGTCCACAGCGTATTTCGAAAAGAGTAGCATACACATGTGGGCATCAACTCTCTCAGGAAACAAGTGGAATTAATTATTTAAGACAAAGTAAATGCGGATAAAATTGATCGGTTTTGTGATTTGCTTTCTAATTTAAAGTGACAACAAAAATTCATGCTGCGTGAAGATTTAAATGAATTTATGCTGTAGTTTTAAGTGAGGATTCAAGTTGTGGACGGGCCATTTCATGTTATATAATATATTATAAAATTTACTCTTTTTCTAACTTAAATATGACATAAATTGATCAAATTACATTATTTTTATTTAGAAATTTGATTTTCAACATAATAGGATACAGAAAAATATCACATTTATGTGCATTATAGAATGGACAAACATTCCAATTTTACAATTTAAAACTGAATTGAATCAAATCAGGCGTTTTCAATAGTATTTAAACTTTTATTTAACATGCGCGAAAGTGACTTTATTGTGAAATTGTGAATTAAAATTGTGTTTGAACAACTACTAAATACGAGAATTGACTTAACTTTATCTCCCTGAAAATTCTACCTTGGTCCCGAGCATTTTTCTACCAAAATATTGATATAAAAACTAGACTGAAAGACTGCTATTTTGAGGTTTGCCTGAATGAGGTAACGACTAAGTTGAAGGCTAAATATTTCCAAATTCAAATTTCTAGCAGTCGAATCGCAAAAGCCAACTATAACTTAGTCGTTACCTCGTTTAACCAAACCTTAAAATAGCAGACTTGGTCTATTTTGAAAATCGATATTTCGATAAAAAAAAATCCGCCCCAACAAAAAAAAAAAAAAAAAAAAAAAAAAAAAAAAAAAAAAAAAAAAAAATCTCTCCCTGTGAGGTATTCATCCGCGAAAATGAACAAAATCCTCCAAAGTTTGAAATTCCAAGACGAAAATTCGCATATTTCAGCATCAAAACTTGAAACTAGTTGTTCGATCTCGGATGTTTCCACTTTGTTTGTATTCATAATATTCAAATGTAATCATTCATGAGCACTTTGCTTTCTCTCAGAAAATTGATTTTTTTCTTCATAGAGACAGCATTAACGATTCTTTTTTAATAATAGAAAAAAAATAGCTAAGTAACATTTTGAAATGTTAGAGCAACATTGTTCTTCTTTTTTACCCTTCTAAGAAACTAAACTTTTTAGTTTTAATCAGTTAAAAATATATGTTCATAAGAAATACAAAGTTTGAAAGGGTGGCTAGGTTCACTGAAATTCGGTGAGCGTAGACCCAATATGTTCAGTGTGCATAAATTGTTGAAATTGGTGTCCGCCATTTTGGATTTACCGTCTTGAATTTAGAGCTTTTAACATCATATTTGAAATCCGTGTTCCGTAAAACGATTATGAACACCATTTTTTAAAATTTTAATACAAATTTCAAGTTAGCTTCCACCAAAATGGATTCGCCATTTTTAGTTTTCATTTTTTAACATCATATTTGAAATCAGGGATCCAAAAAATCCCATGGCTTCACACTTTACACAATTTCAACAACTCTTCGATTTTTGGCCAGGTTTCCAATGCTTCTGGCCCACTGTGGGCGGAAGGGGGGAGGGGTGTGTAACTTTAAAATTTAAAATAGGAACCTCTATTTTTTATTAAAGATTCAGATTCTTTATTTAAAAATACGTAAGTTGTATTCGAAGATGTTTTTTCGATTCGCAGCAGATGGCATTGCAATGGCCCCCATAATAGCAATGCAATAACCCCTCAGGGGGTTGCGTGTAGGGTAAATTTTACGGATTCGCTTTTATCCCTCGAAAATAAAAAGGGCTTATTACAGACATTTTAGTCGTAGGCTGCGTATTTCCTCAGATATTTCTACATCTCACGAAAAAACACCCATCATAAATCGTTTTAAAAATTGCTCAATTTTGAAGTGGACTGTACGCAGTGATGATACTTAAGGTCGCAGAGTTGAAAAATGTGTTGCGCGTAATTAAACGGTGCAATTCTCACTAAACCGACAATGGGAGCCAGTATTTCACTTTGCCTCGCAGCGTTGGGTTTTGCTCTTTAAAAGCCGAGACATTGTCAAATAGAATAACCAACAAAAGCTATTAACAAGACTTTTGTAAAAAGTTTATGCATGAAAGTTGGGCATTTTTCCCCTTTTATGTTACCAAAATTTAAATGATTTGATCACAACAAATTTGGTAAATGTTCGAATTTAAAGCTGAAAAACTGTTTCCATGTTACAAATAGTATATTGTGTATCGAGGGCGTAAAGAAGGCTATTTTGACGAGTGTGAATTTTCTGCACGAGCGAAGCGAGGGCAGCAGTCACACGAGGCAAAACAGCTTTGCGCCCTTGATACACACCATACTTTTTGTCCCCCTCCTTGAAAACAAGCATGTGAAGCAGATAGAGGATGTTTGGTGTACTTGACAATTTTAGCTTATAGGTGAAAGGAAGAAATAGCGCACTTTGCAGACGGGAGACTGTCGGGTCTAGCAATACAATTTTTTCAAAGATAAAGACCAATTCCTCCATATTCTCACTTGCGGGGGACAGTGTATGTGTAGCGGGTGTAAAGTTTTATGTAGCGGGCGTAAAGTTTTATGTAGCTGGCGTATAGTTTTATGTAGCGGGCGTAAACTTTCATGTGTAGCGGGCGTAAAGTTTTTCTTGGTCCGGCGACGGAGTGCGCATGAGCAAACGTCATTGGGCTGCAAGCCGCCACTTTACGCCTGCTTTGCGTGCATGCAATGGCGCGTTTTCAAGGGGGGTCGGACAAAAATATATTTCAGCTTAGTAGGTATTTTGGTTTCCATCTCATAATCTTTAAACTGCGTATTTTTTTACGAAATCACGAGTATATGTGGCCATTATTTACAATGTTTCAGGGAGGTGAAAACATTTTTTTTTAATTTTCTATGTTTTAGAGAGAGAGAAAACGAATGGTTCTTATCCAGTTGCCGTTCTAATGATTTTAAAAGTCATTCTTTCGAGTGAAAGGAGAAATTATTTTGACATATCTGCCATATCTATGTATCGATAAATAGGGGTAATGTAAGGTTGTAATAGGGATGTAAGTATTTAAGTCTTGCACAATGCTAGAAATAATCATAAGTTTTTTAAACTTTACAACTTCCTTATAATTTTTTGTGTTTTATTTTGCAATTGCAAACAATAATGCTATCAGAAAATAAATATAATTGTTTGGTGTATTAACGAAATTATTTCCTATCAACAGATTTTTATCATAAAAATGTACACATAAAAAACAATTTTAATTAATTAATAACATTATTTTTTTATTAATTTACATGGCTATTGAACAATAGTACAATTTTGTTTCAGTGCATTTTGATCCCATTTTTTTCTTCAAAATGAAACCTTTTTATACTGAAAACGATTTTTCAGAATGTAAGTCTGCAGTATAGAATACATATACGCTATATTTGTCCAGGAAAAACGAAGTTTGGATTTTGTTCGTTTTGGTTCCCAAAAAAATGAATATGTACGTATATTTTTTCGACTTCCTCTATTTACCATAAAAATAACATGGGGAAGACCCCTTTTCCAACAAATAGGACACTAGAAGACGTAATTTTCATTAAAACGAGTGCAAATTATGGGAACTTTTTTAAATTATTTCCCCGAATGTGAAGTATAGATCACCTTCCAGCATGCTCTAAAACCCACATTCTAGACGAGGATCAAGTATTTTGTGGATTAATCGTAAAAAAAACAATAATTTTTAAATATTTAAACAATCTTTGTTCATATTTTATCGCAAATTATCGGTACCATTGAACTATAAGATAAACTAATTAGGCAATACAAAAAGTCAATTAAGAGGTCCCTATAACTTGCGCTCGTTTTATTGAAAATTTGGCCTTGCAGTCTCATATTTATAGAAATGGAGGTTTTGCTTATGTTATCCTTACGGAAAAATAGACAAGGTGGGCTGGGCTCTTTAATTTTGTCTATTCGAAAATGTTGAGTCTCATTCTCCTACGTTTTAATTTTGGATCTCTTCTTTTTTGTAGTGATATTTTATGGATAATTTACCACCGAATTTTTTCACATAGCGAAACATCTTCCTTTTTGTAATTTATCATAGCAAGTTTTTTGCTCCTCATTTCAAGTTTATTGCTTTAAAAACAAAATTGTAAAATCTTTCTATATTTCAAATTCTGCAGTTACTTTAAGCTCTTAACCTTCGTGCAGAATAATCTTCAGAATTCGATATTTATTTCAAAACAGAATTGTAAAATTTCCGCACGTTTCATCCTAATCTGTATATTGGGTCTATTTTATCCAAGGGTTCAACTCATAAACCAGCTAGACGAATTTAAGGTTATCTCTATCACGAGCGCTCTTGTCAGGTACACGACTGACTCTTCAAAAACGTCGGCTTTAGTGGGTGGTGCCGATATTTTCCCTCTTCGAATTTTACTGTCCAATAGGAGCAACTTAGCTACTTTTACCAAAAATGTAATGCACACGATCGGATTCTACCCTGTCTGCGATTCATTCTCAAGATTTTCACTCAATACTATAGATATATCATTCACCAGAAACAATCTCAGAACTCGTCGTCTAAATCGGTGTTTCGATATCATTTTTTTTACATCACCGTTCCCTAACAATGTTTCATTATATATTTGTATTACTCTTGTTCTGCATTTAAAAGATAAGTTACGATTTTTAACTAAAACAAAAAAATAATTTATTTACACAAACCTTTCACAGTATTACAATATATATTTTTAATACTCCACAGAAAAATAGCATTGTTTTTGTAACCTCACAAAATAAGCCATTCCTCCAAACAAAATTCTAACTTTATTATTTTTTTTTTTTTGCCACCCTGATATACACTACAGACGGATAGTATTGGACTTAAACCGATGAAAAACTTATTAAATTCTGCGTTAAATGAGCCTTAGTTGAAGTAATTTGCCCTTTTTAATATTAAATAATCACGTGAGAAAGGCAAAAATAAAATTCCGATTTTTAAGGAATTATTTACTTCAACTCTTGTCAGGAGCTAGGAAAATGTGCGGTTATGTATTTAAAGTTAGCATGCTCATACAAGAAAGTTATTATTCCATGAACCCTTGCAGATTTTCTCATTCTCATCATTATTAGAAGGTATTAATTTTATGTGAAACGCTACTGTCGCCGAATGCTTTAAATCACTATTTATCGAGATCTTCTGATTCCAAAAAAAAACAGATGTCTGTTTTTGATTGTCTGTCTGCCGTCATCGACGTTGTCGTTGACGTCAGCACTGTCGTCGTCTTTATACGATGTTGACTAATGGTTATAGTTTTAACCACGAAAAACTACTAAAAAATAAACTATTTTGCAGCCAAACTTATTTTTGTTTTTTAAATAAAAATAAAATTAAAAAATTAAATTTTTTGAAAAACGACACAAGGTACGAAACAAACTTAATACATAAAAGTTATTCATTCAGAAAATATCTACAAATTTGTTATGATTCATTTTTTAATAGATCGCGCAGTTCTTGTTTTAATCGTAGAGACAAACATTAAAAATTAAATTTTTGGAAAAACGACAAAAGATACTATAAAATATTGAATAACAAAATTTGTCACCTAAATTAAATCTAAATATTTTCTTTCGACTATTTTTTATAGGACACGTACTTTTTTGAATTATGAAAACAAGGCAATGAAAACACGTCTGTTTCTAAGTTTCTATATCAATGCATATTACATAGCGTCACAAAAAAAGTGTCGGGAGTAATAAACTAGACCCGACCTATCCTATGCTTTTGACCCGTTGATTAAGAATCCCAAGGCCGTTTTATCAAATTGGTTCTAGTTCACTGAAAAAATAGTTGATTGGGATAACTAATAAAGTAGTAGGGCCAACTACTTTAGTTTGTGATATATGCCGCTGCTATTTAACTGGTTGGGGCTACTACTTTTATTCGCAAGAATGGTAGTAGTTGTCCTTACTGCTTTACTTGTCGTGGCGACAACTTTCGATGGCCAATACTATTTTCAGGTAGTAAGCCTTACCACTTTAATTAGTAAGTCTTACTATTAAATTAGTTAGTCTTACAAATAAGTTAGTGGATCTAACTACTTAAAGAAGTAATCCTCACTATTACACCGAGAAAAAAATATTCTTCGTTTAAGAGGATTCCTCTTATTTCGATGCAATTTCTCCTCTACAGTATGGTATAAAAAGTATTCCTCTTAATTTGAGAGGATTGTTTTCTCCTGAAGAGGATTATTCTCAAATCAAGAGGATCCTCTAAAAGGAAGAGGAAAAATCCTCTCAATTGGAGAGGATCATCTAATCCGTTTTAAATGCAATCCTCTCATTTGGAGAATACTTCATCTTCTTCTAAATATGATTTGGAGCACGGGAAAAATTCGCTAGATTCGTGTACACTACTTTATTTTAATGTTTATTTATTAGGCGAACATTTGCGATAATCTATTAAAATTCGCCGTGACGAAACGTTTTCTTTTTAACTTACGGACTCTAATTGTTCTAACAAAACC
>CAKNWT010279278.1:0-13360 GCA_932066315.1 Andricus coriarius | reverse complement strand
CTACAACATCATCGCAAATGGTTTCATACATCGTATTTATTTAATTAATTATGTTCTTATCTCATCAGTCACTTGACTTAGTCAGTGGCTATGATGGAAAACCGGGTTCTTCTTAACCCGAGAACAAGTTTGAGAAAAAATAACAATAAAACATCATTCATAATTTAATTTAAATATTATCATGAAGTATGCCATGTGAGTTGCAAATTGCAACATGATACAAGCCCTTTTTGAAGGTTTGTAAATTTGGGTAATTTTTCATGTTTTATTATAATAATTCTGATCCCTTATCTCGAGATTCTTCGTTAGTTGTAGCGAAATATGCATAATTACCTTTTCTCATAGTAATATTATCACTGAAATATAATATGTTTAAGTGCTAGTTGACATTCCGGCGACTGGTCTATCTATTTATTGTCATTCGTTTCTGGTAAATATTCAATAAAATCGGGATGTGTTTAATCTGAATTGACAAAATTTTCACCTAGATTGGTATTATGGAAATTGACATCGTAATGTTCAATGAAATCTAAAAAAACTCTTCAGGATTGTTTAAGTTTCCTGTTTCGCTTGATACACTGGAACTGGAAAAATAATTTGGATTTTTGCCTGGCTATCTTCTTCTCTGGTGTGTTTGATTTCTTCTTCTTACGAGCGGTAAATAAATAGTTGATTAGAATCAACCACTAATTTCCCCTCGAACCAAGTAGCGAAATTTAAGCTCTACGACAGAACGAGGTAATGGGCAACCAAGTTGCAATTAAAGGCACCTTTATTTGATGTAGATGAAAGGATGTAACTCTGCCTATTGAAGGATACGAGGAACAGTCAGTTGAGTAATACTAAATGCCGAACGATACAGTAGTACTCGCTCAAACTTGAAGAGAAAGAGAGAGAGAACGAAGAAATTATTCGATTTGTTCAAAGGATTTAAATTTGCTCAAAATATTTAAATTTGTAAACTCGATTAGTGAGGTCTCTCTTTTACTTTTCGTTGATTGTTTTTGATTCTCGGCAGAATCGGGAAGAGGACAAAGAAAATGTGAGAAAATAAAAGCCGCGACCCGAACTGTGCCTCCGCAACACTTAAACTGACGGGCGATCTACATGTCTCTGCGACAGTTAGACAATATGCGTCGGAAGGTGCAGGGAACGTAGTTTTAATGGGAAGCAAGGAAGGAACTACCTTCCTTGACGGCGCAGTATCTCCAAGCCGTGCATCATCGTCTACTCTCCCCCTTGTTAAGATTGCACTTTCGCATGAGGTGTTACCCCGCCGATAATCACAGGCGCAGGTATGCTCCTCTAAGTACGAAAATGCTGACATATTCATTCCGTTTGATCTCATGCTTTCAGTCTACCGGGGTTCGTCTCTTATCCGCTGGCATCTCTCTTTCTTTCTTGCTTACTTCACTCTCATGCAAGCATAATGAAAAATAAATAAAAAGGAATTCCGGTTGTAACAACCTATTCTCTCAGTTTAATCTTTTTCTGATACTTAACATACTTTCCCGACATAGGTTTCGCTACAGGACTGGTTTGTCCAATCCCCCTTTTCCCCTTTTCACTGTCTAAACCCTTCTTCATTTAGCACTCCACTTCCTGAGGAGGGACACTGGGCTTCGTTGGTCGGGCTGGTTTGGGCTACCGCCCCGATCCTATGGGCTTTTCGTTGCAAGTGAGACGGGCGAGTTCAGGGAATGTCAATGAAAACAGCGAGCCTCCGAGTGTGACTATTTAGACTCAGTACGGACGGTGGTCATAAGTGATCCTAATGTCGCAGCTGCTCAAGACTTCTGTAGAGGGTTGTCGTAATAACTCCATCTCGCAACTTTTGACATGTTTGAATATGATTTTCCTCTAGGTGGATGTAGTTCCGTCGCTCCTTGTTCGTTGACAGATAACATGAGCGAGGTGATACGTAGGCTCGCCCTGTGGTGTTGCCCAATAAACCTTGTAGAATAGGCAGTTGATGTAGCTTGTACAGCTGGTAGTTTGATCGCTCTAGGAGCGGGATATTCAATGCCGCCCACAATTTTCTAGCTTTCATGCGAATAGAGACTGTGGAGATTTTGATATGGTCGCCAAGTTCACTCGGGGAAGTGCTATTGGAAACACTGTGCCTGTAAGCTGATCTTGCGCTTCTCTAGCTATGGCCGTCAGTTGCTCGTTGGTTACAAGGGTTGATGCATACGTCCTTCCCTAGCGGCGTATATTACGTCAATCAGTTGCCGCAATGCCTGCTGATAGCTGTTCAGGCTTCCATACAAATTGGAGGCTAGGTGCTCTAAAGTAGTGGTACAGTTTAACTGGGTAATTCCATCGCTCAACCTGTCTATTCCTGCCGCGGAATTTATTAGCTTGACCCTTATGCTTTTCATTTCCTCCTCCTGTGCTTCTGCTAGGTTGTGCCATTTTTTCAGCTCTAACAGGACCACGTGCGCCTGTTGCCCCACTAAGTGTGATGTACTTCTCTCGGCTTCATTGAGTTCCGTCATCGCCCTTTTGTAATATTTGCCGTCTTTATACGTCAGGACTTCTAACGTAGCTAAATTTATGCTTTTCGTCAAAACGAGGTAATGACATAACCAACTTCTCTGAAAGGAGATAGGGAAGAGGGCATGCCCGTTACCTCGTTCTAACGAAGAGCATAAATTTCGCTACTTGGTTTGAGGGGAAATGAGTGGCTGATTCTAATCAACTATTTATTTAACGTTTGTAAGAAATAGCTAGTGGCAGGAGTGGGATTTGTCCTCACTGTTGTTTCTTTTGCCCAACCTGGTGTTTTTATTTTTGTTTTCGAAAAAGTGAGAATTTATTACATGTTATTTACTTGGCTGTTCCTCATGCATTTTTGATTGGCGGAGTTACATCCTTTCATCTTAATTTTTCTTATGGCTTAATTGTCAAATAGAATGGACTTCATAGTTCTTTGTAATTGAAACGCACAATCTTATTTGTAAATGTTCTTTTTGAATTTTATGTTCATAGTTGCAATGACTTTTGCCATGGAATAGGCAGAATGATGCCAATTTTAAATCTTCGCATCAATGGTCGTGAGGTGCACATTTTTTTAAGCCACAAGTTTAGCCATTAACATTTCTACTCGCAACGTATTGAAGGTGCGCGAACAGTGATTAAAGTGTTTGCCTTTTTTTGTGACTCGACAAGCATAAGTGAGTACAGGAGGGAGGCAATCACAGGTTGGTCGGTACGTGATTTAGTCTTATTTACTTGAACTTTACACGGTCAATTGAATAAAAACCTACGCCTGAAACGGCTCTTGGATTAATTCAAGTTATTTCTTACTCATCTCCTTAGATTGTCTGGCCTCCAAACGGCGGAGCAATCAGGAATTTGTGAGCTCTAAAAGTCTAAAGGGAATCTTAAAAAGAGACGAACTAGAGAAGCTTATTTATTTTTCCTAATCGCTTGGCCCGTGTTAGGCAGAGCAATTGGAAGACTAAAAAACTTGAGTTGAGTTTAGGGCAATCTTATTTTAGTTTCACACCTATGTCTGAATTTTTGGCCGCCAGTGGCGTTCCTCGTAGAAATAAACGCAGAGCAGACAGACGAGTGCGGGATCGAATTGAGCGGGCAGTAGCGTGAGCAACTCTCAACTCTTCCGGCCTCCAAGGGGAAGCGGCGGAAACAAGTCTTGTCAAGCAGCACCCTTCCCAAAACGTATAAATGTCCCGAGGACAATAGGTTTTTTGGCAGAATTCTCGGAGCTCTTTGAAGCCGCTCTCAACAGAGCGGAATCAATAATAATTCTCTCGAACAGTAGGAGAAAACAGTGAACCTTTTTTTTCGCTCGATCAGCTCTTGGTATCGCTTAGATTAGTAGGTACTGATTTTGCTGCATACTAATGCCCCCCCTCGTTTCATATTTGACGGTCGGGCGCGAAAATCGGCCTCCTGCCGGTATCAGTCTATTTTCTTTCGCACTAAGCAACGGAAACGTAGATTTATGCTTTTACACCAGCGTTGATTTAAACTTCATCTCGGAAGGTGCACTTTTGGTGGGATTCGTGAGGCATACCCCTGTCGAAAACGCCGTGGTGGGCCATAGGCTCAGTACAAATCACAGATTCCGGCACGACTCTGACCTTCGAGGTCATCTCTTCTTTTACCACCTTGGGACACCCCAGGGCAAACGGAATCTTGGGCCCAGTTGCTTTGGGGTCTATTGGGTCACAGGGAGCTATTAAACTACCGAGAGTGTGATCTCGCACAGGCCACTACCAGGATGAGTTCCGGAAACAATGGGACAGGGGAAAACCTCAATCAATGTGGAGAAATAATTTCGGCCCCGCGACAGCCCCCGGTGCGCGCTGAGAATCAGACAACCATGCAAAACTCTCGAGGCCCAGAAGGAGCGGACCCAGATCCACCCTGAATAAATCTAAACGCCTCCACGGTTGCGGAGATGTACAGCTCACGCGCCGAGATTGGGTTTTAGCCCAGCACGACTGCTCCTCGGCCGAACTTCATAGGCAATGCCGACAATGCTGCAATGCTTATGGCACAATCAATCGCTGACACCCTTTCAATTCAAATATATTTAAATTAGAGATTTTATCCAGGACATCGTTAACTACCGCGGTTCTAGGACGATTGGTGGGTAGCGCCCGTGAACGTACGCGTACTAGGCACTTCCAACACATCACGGAACTCATAGATTTATTGAAAGAACGATATTCTCCGGGATAGTTCGCAAAACCAAATCCTTCGGATAAGAGTTTGTATTTGCATTGGAAAGCATCTTTTATAGATATTATTTCCTGAATGTGGCTCTGTGGCACGTCCAGGTATGGATAGTTCTCTTCTGCGCCAAGGTGTCTTATAGTGATTCTATCGACGAGCTCAGGCACTCGGAAACGCCAATAAGTCGTCAAAGCTTTAAATGAATCTTGGCGCATTTTTCTGACCAAAAATCTAATTCGATTTGCCGATTGTACTTCTTGACAATCCATACACTTAGATTTAGTTGATCTGAATTTCTAGCGTAGATCTTGAGATTATCCATGTAAAATACATGAATGAACTTATGCTTTCGATATCCGGGTTTGCCGCATAAGTAACCTTGAGAATGGTGAAGTGCGAGGGATCATGGTAATAATGTGAGGCAAAAGAAGAGAGGACTCATGATGTCACCCTCAAAGACACCACTCAAAAGGTGACGTTTTTAGTTATCACACGATATTTTCCAGATGAGATAGTACACTTGGTTTTCCAAACCCTTGAGCTTTTCAACAGACAAATAATAAGTCTATGGTAGGTTCGATCGAAAACTTTCTGATAGTCAATCTAGGCCACCGACAGGCAGCACTGGGGAGTTGCTGCGTCTTTGCAGGCGCATCTATCGATAAGCAGGTACTCCCGACAACCTGCTACGCCTTTTTTTGAGCCCATCTTCGGGAGGAGCAATGTGCGCCCTTCCACTAGCCACTCCGGAATACGCTCTTCCGACTTTATATAAGAGGTGAAAATGTAGGCCAGATGCTGGTGGCTTGAGACAAACTTTTGTCAACTGAAGCTCTTGATACCATCTGATCATCCTCAGGTGTTATGAGGGAACTGCACAGCTCCTTAAAGCTATTTATGTTTACTGTCTCTTCCTTCAGTAGATACTGGACTTCGTAGACATTTATACAAAATGCCTCGACCTTCTCTGGTTTAGGCGTGTTTTCGACAGTAATTATAGGGTCTTGGAAGAATCAAGATGGGTCAGAGAAAAACTGTTCATTTTTTCTGTCAATCACACATTCAATGCGGGACGCGTCAAAAGTTCATCTAGTTGAGGCAGATCTTTGGGCCTAAGCGAAATCTGGATGTTGATGTTTATAGTGACCCTAAAGCATAGCGCTTTCTCTACATTATGCCTGCCAGTGGTTGATCCGTATCGCTTCTGTTTATTTGTTGGAGGCTTATTCTGGCAGTGATAGAGTAGGCGCTCTGCGTATATAACCCGTTTCCCGAAGGTCTTCGGCAAGGTTCCACAGCAGTTGTTGCAAAAAATGCGAGCTCTGGGTGTTTCTCGCATGACAGAGCATGGGTCTAATAGGTAAAAACCTAAGCTTTCTTTTAAGATAAAAAAAACAAAGAAAAACCTGTCTCACTTTGGAAAAAAGGCAAATTTATTTTGGACCATCATTTTTGAAGGTCAAATATTTAATTTAAAAAAAATGCTTAGGACCAATCGAAAGAGCGTGAAAACTCCTATCGAAACTCTACTAGACAACATTTTTTTGTCGTTATTAGAAGAGTTAAAAATCGTCCGAAATAGACGATATCCACGAAAATCCCAAAACCCGACCTCTATACCATCAATTGTTAATTTTACGGTGCTGCGAGAGCATTAGTTGATTCAAATCGAAGGCTAAAAATGACGATGGATCAAAATAACAAAAGAAGCTTGTTTCAACTGAACAAGAAGATTGGATGGGCAAAGCAAAGTGCGTCCCGTATTCAGTGTGTGATTGACTGCATAACATTTGGTAGGCCGTTCACGGAAAGGGTTCAAAAGTTCACTGAAGAACTAATGACCTTCAATCATACAGTGAACAAATCAAAGCTGCTGACCCATCTTGCCTCTTCAGTGATCACCCTTTTTCTGTCAAAGATCCACCCAAACCCAACGAGGTAGAGACTCTTTGGACAGAGGTATACAAGATCCCAAAAACACTGGAGTTGAAAGAAGATACTGATAATATCAGCAGCTTCAAGGAGTTTTGCAATAACATCATAACATCTGAAGAGGAATGTCCATAAATCACTGCCGAAGAGGTGAAACAAGCGCTTGGAGACATGACAAACTTTTCCCCTGCAGAATCAGATGTTATCAAGAACTTCTGGTGAAAGAAGTTTATTTCTATACGCCATCGTTTGGCCCGCATATTCACCTCATATTTAAAGTCTGAAACGCCCATTCCGCAGTGGCTGGTATTATGGCTTTATAAGATCTTTACAGCTGTTCTAAACAACAGGATTGTTCGGCGAATTGAGCCGGTGTGGCGTGAGATGTGCGAACAACGTGGCTCGAAGAAAGGTGTAGCAGGCTGTCGAGAGAACCTGCTGATTGACAGGTGCGTCTGTAAAGACGCTGCAGCCCATCAGCGCGTTATGTCACTGGCCTGGATTCTCTACATGAAATCTTTCTATTCAACATCTCATAGACTTATAATCTGTCTCTTGGAAAGCTTGAATGTGTATCCACTTATAATGAGATGAATAGAGAGATCGATGCCTCTTTGGAAAACTAGATGTACTATCTCACCTGGAAATTATCGTGTGACAGAGAACAACGTCACCTTCCAGAGGGGCATTGTTCAGGGCGATACCATGAGTCCTTTGCTTTTTTGCATCACAATTAAATAAATGTGCCAAAATTCGTGTAAAGAAATGAAAGATTGTTGGCGTTCCCAAGGACCTTGAGCTTGTGGATATGAGTGTTATTAGACATTTTAACACTGGGGAGACCTATTTATACCTGGGCGTGCCTCAACGCCGCATTCAGGACGTAACATCAGTAAAGGAGTCTCTCCGAAGCAGATACAGGCATCTTCTTTGACAGATTTGGTCTTTAAATCTGTCCGCGTTGAACAAGGTATCTGCGACTAATATGCTTGCCGTCCCCGTTCTACTCTATAGTCGAGCCACCTTTCGAATAAGAGTTTCAACATTAATTTCGCTCTGTCAACACTCAAGGTACCAAAACAAAAAAAAGTAAACGGGGAATGCTGGAAGTTTTATTTTCATGACTTATCGCCGAAATAACTTGACTGATCACGTCCGATGACTAGTCGGGACAGTAACGCTATTATTGAAACAAATGGATCTTGCTCGGTAAGTGCGGGGGTGCCCCGGCGAGCCTAACGCAGGGACGCGGACAGGCCGTTCCGATGGGTGGTCTCGTGGATCTTGGTCTGCTGCTCCCAGAGCTCTTCTCCGGTCCGGAACTAACTGATCGGTAATCTCGTTCGATCTATTCCGGTATAACTTACGGTCTTCTATTCTCCAATCTGAAAATATCCAAGGCCACTCCACTACCGATTGTAATCGCTTGTTATACCAGGGATCATTCGAGTCCTTAAACTGGATATCGACCTGCTCTGTCGCTGACGAAACAGGTAACTCATCCTCCTTGGGCATCCTAGACAAGGCATTCGGTACGCGATGCATGGTTCCTTTGCGGTGGATAATGTCGAAGTCGTATTCGACAAGTTCAAGGGACCATCTTGCGAGTCTACCGGTAGAATTTTTTACGTTACGGAACCATTTCAAACCGCTCGGCAGCGGACATGATGCGACTCGCGAAGGCGATAACTATCTCCTGGCCATCATGTACCTGATTCAAAACCATGCTCGGGCCAGTGGCGCTAGCGTCTGTTTGGAGGTGGAAGGAATTCTCCTCTATGTCTTCGAATGAAGGATAATCTAAGATGGATGTAGAGGACAGTGCTTCTTTCAGCCAATCGAAAGCTTCCTGCTGCTCTTCCTCTCAATGCCACTTGACGCCTAACCTAAACAGCCTGGTCAAGGGTTCGGCAACCTTAGAAAACTCGGGAATCAACCTTCTGTACGACGACGCTAAGCCTCAATCCCTGCCCGCTGACAACGAAATGTAAATATCTTACAGCGGCACAACAGAACTCACTCTTTTCAGGCTTGATGGTCAAACCGTCCTCGGAAATACTATAAAGGACCTTTTCTAACCAACGCAGATGCTGCTCAAAAGTCTCGGTGACAACTATAATGTCGTTAGCGTAGGAGAACGCGTTAGGTTTCATCTCAGGTGTGATGATCTTGTCAATAAACTTTTGAAAGGTTTCAGGAGCACCCGTCAGCCCGAAGGGCATACGAACGAACTGGAAGAGTCCTCGGCCAGGAACAACAAATACCGTATATACCTGACAAGTCTCATCCAAAGGGATCTGATTGAAGGCTGAAATAAGACAGATCTTTGAAATAAATCTAGCGGAACGAAGTTTCCGACGTATATCTGACATGAACGGAAGGGGGCCATTGACTAAAAGACTCCTTGATAACACCCTCAGCAAGCATCCTGTCTACCTCAAAGTAGTTGGCCCTCCCTCTGTGAAACTATCTTCCTCTTGATGAAATCCTGAAGTTCCCGATCCTGGTCACTCGGCAGATCCAATATACCACCACAGTTTTCCTCCGTGATTAACCATGTATCGAACGGATAGACCTGTCCGTCCGTACCTGACATCCAAATCTCCTTAGGACCGTCAGCAAATACGATGTCAAATTCGGATTGCACATCTAGGCCTAAAACAAACTCGGTATCCAAATTGGTGGCTACCCTGACTTCGCATTCCTTAGTAATCCTATCAAAAGTCAAGAGTAGCTCAACCACGCCTAATATCTCATCTATGGAACTGTTTGCCAAAATCATAGAAGATCTACGATAGCTATCTAGATATCTACCCAGGGAGTGCAGGATTTTTGGGACTGAATCTTTTCGAATAAGTGTCCTAGTTGAACCGGGGTCGTACAAAGTATCGACTAAGAAGGAGTCAATGGAAATATTAAGGTGCACTCTACCACGTACCAACTCAGTGTGTAGGATTGCGGCAATCTTTTCAGAATCGGAAAATTTTGTATATACCCCTCATCGAGCCGTATTTCGTCAAGATCTAATCTTTCACGTTCCGATTGACAACCTCTAACAACGCGTTCCGGAAGTAATGTGGATCTAGCTTTTAAGCCTGGATCCTTGGTGTATAAAATGGTGCTGTTCGCCGCTTCCCGTTTCAAATCCTCATGCACAAGAGCTTTAACTACAAAAGAAGTTGGAGCCTCATCGGAAAACGCGGTCTCTAGAACAAAATCATCGGGTGGTACACTAACACCCTTATAATCTTCGGAATCATTCCATGCCAAGACGGAAGTTATGACAGGCTCAGAGACGTCTGACTTGCTTTTGGCCTACCTGTCTATATGTAGAACAATTGAACTCTCCTAAAGTGCCAGTGTTAACATCTCGGAAATTCGATTGGGGGGTGAAAGCAGCGGGCGCAGTCGAGCTCTGCTGCTTCCCTTTTCACTGATCGTTGTTCATTTGTCCCCCTTTTCCCGTTCCGTCACCGCCATTTTTCGCCCTTCTTACCGTTTTTATTTCTAGCATTGCCATTGGGTGGCTCATTTTGAGACTCGGTAATGTTGTCTGTCGTTTTAAAGGAAGGAGCCGGATCTTGCTCGACAATGGCTATTATCTATGACTATTGGTTAACAAATTACCGGTTATTCTTATATTGCCGATTACAGAGTTTTTTAACTTTTGAAAAGTCTCAATAAACCGCAATATTACGTAAAATTCAAATTTGTCACTTATGGGCTTTTCTTTGGGGACCCATAAGAGTAGCCTGAAACGATTCAACCTCAAAATTGATGATTTCTTCTTATGCTCTGACGAATTCTGAACAATATACTGAAACATAGAATTATTTGTAAGATATTATCGCATTTAAATATTGGATTTACGAAAAGCTGACTTTTTCCCATGTTAAATCAATGGAAAGCATCATGGCCTTTGCACCACCCCTAAATATTAACCGCTTTTGCTCAAATTTTGCCGAAATTTTTTGTTGGAATTCAAACAAAAGTGGGCGGTGAAAACAGAGAAATTAGAAAAAAATCCACCACATGTGAATAAGAACCACCCTAGTAATCATCCTAGTAATTTCTCGAAAGCTGCTGTATTCCACAGTTGGTAGGCCCGGTTCATTTCGCAGTACATTTGACGTTCAAAGTGGCCACACTCTTCAGGTTTCCGATGATAAGGTCAAAATGTAAGGACCGTGACATCACATGCCCAGGTACTATGGCGTTCCATACTGGGGTCCTTTAGAGAATAATGGGTGCAGTGCCAGAGTCTAATTGCCCCAATTAATGATAGACTGCCATATACATCTATCAAGGCCGAGTTTTGTAAGACCTAGAGGTGTATGGTCACGAAGTGAGTATTGTGACGTCACGCCTCCGTGTCATGGCGCCCGGTGGCCGGCAGAATATGGCGAGGTCTTGCAAGGCTGTTAAGGGAGGATGTTTGAGGCCCAACATTTCGGTCTGAGTTCGGTAACCATGGAGATGTGGGATAGTTAGACCATGGGTTAATGAAAGGTCCCTTGTTGTCAACTCCCAAATTTTTGATAGGCGACGAATGTATTACATGAATGAGAGATATATGTGCGAAGGAATACATCATTTATGTGTGAAATTTTTTTGTGAGTGCTCTTGGGTCGAGGTGTGACCTTCGCTCTTGGTTCTGGTAAGTTTTCCTCGCGAAACCCAATTGATGTGAAAGATTTTTTTTTAAGTGACAGGCATGTAAATGGAAGAGGGTCAATGAGGCCGGTTTTTGGGCCATCTACTGATTGGTCTAAAAAGTGTTTTATTTTATTCACCTAACTAGGTCTCATAACCCCTTAAGAGGATTTTTCCTGAAAGTCATTTAATTTCAAGAAATAGGAATTTTCAAGCTCGTATTTTACATGGGTTTTCGCACTTTCATTCAAATCATGGGGGATTTCACATTGTTAGTATTGCTCGCGCAAGATCGTACTTTGCTAAAAATTGCGCACATATATGCGTTACAACATATCTGACCG
This sequence comes from Andricus coriarius, assembly GCA_932066315.1. Taxonomy (NCBI): domain Eukaryota; kingdom Metazoa; phylum Arthropoda; class Insecta; order Hymenoptera; family Cynipidae; genus Andricus; species Andricus coriarius. The sequence goes on along the minus strand of CAKNWT010279278.1, from coordinate 1,724 downwards.
TCCGCGAAGAAGGGGACCTAATGCGGAAAAAATCGATTTTTAGTTTTTCACACCAATCGATAGCTTTTTGATTGATTTTTCATCATAAAAAATATTATTGCTACATCTGTAAAAATCGACATGATCTTAATCTGCAAAGTCAAGCCCTCTTATGGAGTTCCTGTATTGGATCGCCTCTTCAATCGCTCCTCCTGTAAAATGTAGCTAGCGCGCAATAGGTCCCTTTCTTCGCGGACGGTCACATATGTTAAAGCCATACTTTTTTTCGAGGTACTTAGCCTTTAAAATAAGGCTTATTTTTATACTCTATTAGGCCTATGATCATAAAAAGAGTACAGATATGCTGCTTTATCAGATTTGTTAGCAACAATTTCTATAAAATGATCGAAAAAAAACTTGGAGAGACGTGTTTCTAAGAAAAGGTATATTAGATTAGGATCAATCAGAACTTATGGTCAATTAGAGGGTATCGTACTCTGCCAAACTTTTATTCGTTAGAATCGGTTGGTTCATCTGAAGATGATGTTCCTTCTCCTTCATTTTCCGACCAACTCGTTGCATCATTCAAATGACTTTTGAATTCACGTGAAGGTCTGCGAGTGTTTTGTTGATATCAAGAGTAACCAACATACCACGGAATACTGGCAATGTGAGCGCAACATTTTACCACTCTTGCGCTACTTTTGCACTGCAAGTAACAACCACTTATCGGATTGGGTCCAGAATTAGTTTCTATCCATAAGTTATACACTTTGAAAGAAGTATAATGAGACTGGATTTGTACTCTTAGAATGCCTTTCTCCCGTTTGTGGACAAGAAGGGAGTACATTCCAGGAGGACATCAGAACTGTCCTTGCTGCCATATTTTCTGTACCAACTATTCGCATTTCTATGCCAAAAAGAGTTGACAATAGTATATTATGCACCTAGGGGGAGAAGAGGGGCTTTTTCGACGAGTGTATGTTTTCAGTACGAGTCGTAGGCGAGCGCGTAGCGCGAGTCGGAGACGAGTACTGAAAACATACACTCGTCGAAAAAGTGCCTCTCCCCCTTGGTGCATACGATATTTTTTATAACAAATGGATGATTTAAGATATTTCGCGAAATACAGTCATGATTTTAGTCCATAATAGATTTTGAATAAAGAAGCATACAATTTATGTTAACTTATTACAAATTATCAAAAATTCAATAAAAAAACTGTCGGGAATTTTTGGTAATTTACGGTATCTTTAGAGGTGATTTATGGTAACTTGCCATAAATTTCCAAAAATTCAATTCAAAAATGTCTATCCATTTTCGGTCATTTATGTTAATTTCACAGGTCAATATCGTGACATAACATAAATTAACCAATATTCTTTTTTTTAATTTCCATAAATTTCCGGAAATTTATATACATTTTCGGTCATTTATGGAAATTTTACCTGTAAATATGAAAAATAACCATAAATTACACAATATTTATTATTTTTATTTTCATAAATTTCCGGAAATTTATGAAAATTTTCGGTGATTTATGGTAATTTTACCGGCAAATATGGTAAATTACCGTAAATTACCCAAAATTCATTTTTTAACATTTCCATAAATTTCCGGAAATTTATGCAAATTTTCGGTAATTTATGGTAATTTTACCGGTAAATATAGTAAATTAACATAATTTACCTAATATTTATTTTTAAAAATTTCCATAAATTTCCGGAAAGTTATGAAAAATGTTG
>CAKNWT010279193.1:0-11991 GCA_932066315.1 Andricus coriarius | reverse complement strand
TCAGCCCCTAAAAGCTACCCTTTGTAAGGCAAATATCTTAGTGGGTCCAGCGAAATATTTCGCCAGCCCCGATAATGTCCAAAAAGCTGGCCCGCCCAGGATGTTCGCGGCATAGGGGGTAGCTTTTAGGGGCTGAAGTTGGTTGCACAAATTTCAACAAATTAAGAGGAAAATAATACGCCCATATACGGTTGATTTTGGATTAAGTCGGGGCCAGCGAAACGTTTCGCTGGCCCGGCCATGGTATTTGCCGCATAGGGGGGAGTTTTTAGTGGTTGAACTTGGTTGCACAAATTTGAAAAATTCAAGACGAAAATAATACGCCCATATAAAGTTGATTTTGGATAATGTCGGAGACAGCGAAACGTTTCGCTGGCCCGGCCAGTGCTTGTTTGAGTTATCAGGTACTTCCGGTGTTGCACAAATTCTAATTTTGGTTGTATAAATTTAAACAAATCCTGCACTACATATTTGGCCCAAAAAAGTTGAATTCGCGTGGGTGGTTGGGCCAGCGAAATGGTCCTCCTTCGATGGTCGCAACTAGATGTTATAACCTCTTATATTTCCAACATCTTTTCAATGAGTACACAGAATTCCTTAAAATTATTTTAAAAAATCCAAATAGTTTGTTATTCAGGGCGAGTTGAAGTCAGAAAAGAAGAAAATGTATATAAAGCTCTGCGAAAATATTTCTTTTTCCTACTTATTTCAAACACGAAGAAAGTCATAACTTTTTCCTATTAGGAAAGAAAATGCAAATTAAAATTTCCTATTAGATTATTTATTTTAAAAATAAAAAATGTATTCAAACACTGCCACGGGCCTTCCCACTCCTTGAAAAATCTTGTATATTCCGTTCCACGATGCAACAGTTCAATTACTTTACATTTATTATTTTTATTACGCATGCCTTTCTTCACTAATTATTATTATTATGTAATGCTGCCAATGTAATTGGATGAAGGTTCTTTTAGTATTAAGAACAAAATATGCTATCAATTTATGTTTAATTGTCACTTACGTTATTTTATCTGCTAACAATTTAAATAAAGAATGTTAATGACAATTAACATTTTTTAGACTGAAAGTAAGGAATTAAAATATTAATTTCATTCAGAATATTTAAGGAAGTAGGTTTCATTTGCGCACGAAAATTTTAAATGAAAATTTCCGATCGAACAGTACTTTTAACTCAACTTTTAGCTCAATCGGATTAATCGTTAAAAAATTATGAATGTTTTAAATTACAACGGCAATCTTGACGATGCCCTATGCGACTTGAACTTCATATTGTCCGCTGTAACACGTCTGTAGCCGAGGAGGCACGTGCATAGGGCGGCATCATGATTGCCGCGTGCAATGTAAAATATGCATAATTTTTTAACCATTAATCTGATTAAGCTAAAACTTTCCAGAAAACTTCTTCAGGTGTTAATCAACAACTTTCTCGCTGAAAGTTTTTCGTTGCTTCAAAGTCGCGCGATAAAAGAAGAGCTTGAAGCTTGACTTGTTTTAGAGGACTTCTAAACGTCATTTAGTATCAATAAAATCGATAAATTTTGAAAATTGGCTAAGTTGGCGCGTTTTAAAGTGAAAAGATTGAAATTTTGGGTTTTCGATAAATCTAGTTTTTATTAATTACCTCAAAAACGGCAAAAATTACAAATATTTGAAAAAGAAAAAATGACGCGCCTCGAAATTCTTGACAAATAATTGACTTTCAGTCCAATACTTCTCAGGCTCAATCCACGCGTACAATAATTTCATAACTTTTTTGCGACGAACTATATGTCTTTATGTATTTTTATAACTTATATGAATAAATATATTATTTAAATACATTATTTCAAAGAAACGTGATTAATTTTATATGCTAAAAGTCTTGCATTACTTTTATTATTATTTTTTAATTCTTTAAAAATAATGAATGCTTAAATTATGGAAAATACAGGTGACTACAATTTTAAATAATTTAAAATATCCCGTTTTCACATCGCAATTCAGGAGAATCATTCGTACATAATTTTTCATCTTTTCTATTCAACATGTTTTTCTATCTATATTGTGTTACTCGGCAATGCGACGTTGCCGAGTACTGCTTTTCATCCGCCACGGCGGGAATTTACTCAGCCATCGAGACCGAATCTTTATTTTAACATGACAGGTCGTGCATAAATTACGTAAAGAAATTTTCCGACAATGTTGGACCCCCCCCCCCAAGTGATACGTAATTTGTGCACGACCCCTAAGTACGTTAAATTATCAGTAACACATACATTTTCTTATATGTATGTAATCAGACAAATTTAAACTTTCATATTCGATGTTTTCTCGCAAAATTGTATAGACATTCAAACTACTAAAATTCGCTATGTGCGCAAATCTGACATGTTGCCATAAGACTCCATATTTAATCCAGCAACATTACGAATAAATATTTCGAAAAATAGTTCAGTTAACCTAGCTGAAACTTTGCAGTGTGAGAAAGGGGCCATTGAAGCACATCATATTTTTAATTCAGCCAAAAAGTATAGAAAGTCGATAATCATCAAACCTCCTTTAGGAGCATTCAATAGTTTTGTTTAAATTGGCCCGATTAGGTATATTGTATTTTTTGAAACTATAATTTTGCGAAAAAATTATTATTTCAAAAATAAATATTATTGTTTAAATATAGGTGTTGATTATGAGATGAATATTGCATGGTTTGAGGTTAGAAAATTCCCATGTACCTGTTTCTCTATTTGCATAAAAATGACAAAAACTATTGTACATATTAAGATCAGCTGCATATATTAGGAAAACAGTTTTTAACACTGTTTTTTTACAACAAAAATAAGAAATACTTACCCTAAAGTGATGTTTTGCATCAAAATATAAGAGGCATAATCTCAGTGTCACGTAGCGTTATTTCGAACCATTTTTTTTTATTGTAAACCTTTCGAAACACATAAATAATTTTGAAGACTGATATACATCCTTAAAATGTAAAAAAGGGACAATTGTGAAACTCTGAATCTTGAGAGCCACTGTTAGGAATTTTCATTCAAGCATCGGCTCACTAAGCTCGAGTTTCCCAGCTCTCGCCTTCACGAGCTTCCTTACGTGATTTCTACGCTGAGAAGCGCGCACGCGCCATGACTCACGTTCGGTGTACGTGACAAGCGACGCGGCACGTGTTTGGAAATTTCCCACGGGTTAGGCGTCCCGTCGGGATCCCAACTTGTGCAGTGGTTCTCCTGTCAACAATTGTTTTTAATCCAAACAATTTTTCACAATATAATATAGATATTTTTATGTGAATGCATGCACATAAAGGTATCTGTTTTCGAATCCTTTTTTTAACTAATATTGGCCCACTGTACAGGTTGAAAGTCTTTATACTATTGCTACTATTATATTATTATTTTAGTGTATATATATATTTATATATATATATATATCTCTTAATTGATTGCAATATATTATATGTATATATTATATACAATTACGGTATTATTATTGTTATAATACTTTATAATAATAATAGTATTTACATTTATATAAAGTATCTATAATAATATTATATAATAAGGAATTTACATGGGTAATATATTATTTTATCTTAAATGATTAATAACCTTGGAAATATAAATTCAATTAATAAATAAAACTAGTTAATTAAACTTTAAGTCGGTTAAACGGTATGTAACGCAGAGAGAGAACATAGTATGGCTGGCTGGCATCCAGCGCAAACCAGCAATGATGCCATTTGTGCGTTTTGACGGAGTGGAGCAAACTCACGAACCTCGCGTGGAGAGGGAGATCGAGACGAGCTCTGGCGCGCGCCCACGGCTCTCGTGCATAAAGGCACGCGTTCTGACCAGAATCGTCACTCGTCCCTCAAACAGCACTCCAGCATCATCGACCTGCTCAACCACCAGCCGCTCTCTAACCCTCGCTCTGCTTAGGGAATTGAGATGAAATAAAGAGAAATATTCTGGATTTGGACGCTTCAAATAATTGCTACCTGTTGCTCTTCTTCAGCTCTCCCAGAGCAAACGTTATTTTACTCATTCAGTCCTTTTTAGGAGTAAATAACCAAACATGAAAACTGCTCTTTTCAGAGCAACATTTTAAATTGTATAAATTGTGTTTGAACGCAGCACGATCAAGTACTTTGGTACTTGATCGAAGTTCTTTGTCGATCTTACCCTGTGATGCCCTTCGGGTGACATCCTGGTTCATTTCTTCGCGGAGGTTTCATACCTTCCTTTGAACGCAGCACGATCAAGTACTTTGGTACTTGATCGATGTTCTTTTGTTGATCTTAGCCTGTGATGCCCTTCGGGTGCAATCCTGGTTGATTTCTTCACTAGTTCTTCGCGGAGGTTTCGTACCTTCCTTTGAACGCAGCACGATCAAGTACTTTGGTACTTGATCGAAGTTCTTTTGTTGATCTTAGCCTGTGATGCCCTTCTGGTGCCATCCTGATTCATTTCTTTACTAGTTCTTCGCGGAGGTTTCGTACCTTCTTTTGAACGCAGTACGATCAAGTACTTTGGTACTTGATCGAAGTTCTTTGTCGATCTTACCCTGCGATGCCCTTTGGGTGCCATCCTGGTTAATTTCTTCACTAGTTCTTCTCGGAGGTTTTGCACCTTCTTTTGAACGCAGCACGATCAAGTACTTTGGTACTTGATCAATAGTACGCGTGGGACTAAACCCTCACCAAAAGAGGGTCACTTTCCAACGGAATGCAAAGAGCATGTCAAGACGTTTTTTTGCTTGTGTTTTTGCACCCAGGCGCAAAGCACCCGCGATAAGCACGATTTCCCTCTGTTTTTAAAAAGAAATTCTTATTGTTATACACTCCACGCTCCCTTATATGACGAGCTCGGAACCGAAAACTTTCCCTTATACGACGGCGCAAAAGGGACTCGTCTAACCCCTTCCATCAACAATCTCACGTTGTCATGCACCCGCGCGTTAAATCCTGTGTCACTTCGAGCTGACTGCATAGCCAAGAAGTTTTGTTGCTAATGTAAACAGTTTTGTTATAGGAATTCTCAATCTGTCAGTTTCAATTTTCTTTGATGAATAATTACTGACGAAATTGAAATATTGTATGCATTATTAATCAACTAAACTTGAACAAATTTCACAAAGTTTGAAAATTCCGGATATCCATGAAAATTTGGTTACATTTCAAATTTTTATAATGATTCATTGAATTTTAGAATCGAATTCAAATATATAATTGGGTAAATAGTAAAACAAATATAGGTAGAATTTTCTATTAATGAAATTTTTATGATAACCCCTTATACAAATTCGTAATAAAAGTGTTCCACTTCATAATTTATAACTATTCAATCCTCAAACGACTATCCGAAACTATTGTAATCATATTCACGCACGAGACTACTTGCTTCCCGCGCAAGCTTTGAGCGGAAGAGTGGGGATGGAGGAGAACGACCTTCCCGTCGTATAGGGGAGCGAAAACTGGTCGTATAATGGAGCGGACGTATAGGGGAATGTCGTATAAGGGAGCGTGGAGTGTAAAGCTGTGTGCATAACCTCTGACGTAACACGTGTGACGTCGTCATGAGGCTAAAATATTAACATTTTAAATGATCATTTCTGTTCATTTAAATTTATAAATAAATCAAACTACTCCTTACATTCTAAGGTATATTATTATAATTTTACTCTCTACTTCGGCATAGAATGTTTTTTTAAATTTCGGAAATGACTTATGAATCGCGCGCGTGAGAAGTTTTCTATTATTAGTCAAATTCTCAATATAAATAATTCAGAGTGACCTCCAAAAAGAAAATTTTAGTATTTCTCCGATTGAAAAACTTTTTGTCAGGTTATTAAAGGGCCAGTATACTATAAATCAGAAATATCAGGATCTGAAAGGGTTCGTTCGGTTTTAATGAAACTGGACGAAATTATAGTATAAGAGAAATTTCGCGCCCAAAGGATTTTTAAACATTTTCAAAATTACGGAAGTTGCGCTTTTAATGAAACTTTATGGTGTTATATATAAAAGTATACAAGGTATTATAGCAAAAATCGGCCCTCTGCGCGGGAATATTCTCTTCGCGCGCTGGGTGCGTGGCAAGCAAGTTTAAGCGCGCCTATGGCGCGCACCCGTTGGATCTCGCGCTTCGTGCTCGATAATGTACTTATCTCACGCTGCGCGATCGGTCATTGTACTTCCCCCACATTTTTCATAGGACTTTTATAATTACAGGTCAAATCATCCACAAATGAAATTTAGTGATTGTGAATTCTCTGTTGTTAAAGATCCCTCGGCTTTAAAGAACACATTTTTATCACGTGTCTCATGAGAATAAAAAGTTAAAAGCAAATTTTAAGATATAATTTAAACAAAATTTCATTTTTACCAGTGTTTTTCACGATTAAAGCGAAAATTATTTATCCAATCAAAAAATGGTAAATGGAAAGCTGGTAGATCTTTTTAAGGCATTAAGGATTTTTCAAAAAAATTCAAAAAGTTGTTATGACAGTCTTGTAGGGTGTTCAAAAAGCAACGTTTTTCTTTACTTGACTTGTTTCATATCGTGCGTTGTTTGTCTTAATTTTTTTATTTTCGTTTTTTTCTTTTTTTAATTTTTCATTGCTATAATTTTGGTAATTTTTTGTATCGAAAAAAGTCAGAGGGATAAATTGTTCGTCTCTTTGAGTACTACGAATAGCCGTACATAGAATTTTAAACTCTTAAAAAAAGGTAGTCAGGAATTTTGAAAAATCCTCAAACTTCTTGAATTTTTATCCAAAATGGCTGGCTAACGAACGTGACCTTCATTTTAGGACACTAAAAGAGAATACCAAAGGCCAATCCAATCTGTCAATTATTTCAAAAGTTATCGTGCTAACAGACTAAAAATCTACGCACATAAACACACAACACAGAAACACGCATATACACCCATATGCGAAAACCTGTTTTTCGGGTTCAGAAGGTCTCAAAACGTGGCTATTTGATAAAAATGTAAAAAATATACGAGGTGTTATAGAAAAAAGTATACGACTTAATATAATAATACATCATTTATAAGAATATAATAATGCAGAATATTTTTACATTCTCATTATAATGAGAATGTATTGGTTTTATGTGAAAAATGACTTTCGCGGATTCAACCAAATGTCGACGTTTCAAAGCCCCTGAGTCAGAGAAAATAGTTTTCACCTCGGTATCTGTCTGTCGTTGTCGTCGTTGTAGTCTGTAAACACGATAACATTTGGAGCATTTTTAAACGGCTATTCGTAGTACTCTTTAACTAGAACAATTAATCCCGATAATTTTTTTCGATAAAAAGAAAATTGATTATCATAACAACTTTTTGAACTTTTTTGAAAAATTGAAAATTCAAATTTTGATCGCACAAAACACAATGAAAAATGAATAGACAAAAGCGCTTATCCAAAAAGAGCTACAAATTTGTCATGAATAATTTTTTGATAGGATGCGTAAATTTTCTTTTAATCGTAAAAAATAAGAATTAGAAGAAAAAATTCAATTTTTGGAAAAAAGACACAGGAGACGAAAGAAATAAAAATATAAAAGTTGTTCAACCAAAAAAGATCTACAAGTTTGGTTATAAACTCTTGTTTTAAAAATATGTTGAAAATAAAAAAATTACCTTTATGGAGAAACGACACAAAAGCTACAATATTATTTTATTTAACAAAAATTTTCGCCTAAATTATAGCTACAAATTTGCATCGAACCATTTTACGCTAGGATGCGTATTTTTGGTTTAAATTAAAGAAAAAACATTTAAATTAAATTAATTTTATGATAAAATGACACAAGTTGCGATAAAATGTTGAATAACAATTTTTTTATAGAATGCGCACTTTTTAAATTATAAAAACAAGACAATGAAAATACGTATGTTTCAATACCAATGCATGTTATGAATTGCAATGATATAAATTTTTTGAAATGATACATTTCTCAGGGTAGCTGCGAATAAAAATACATAGCACGAGATACGTGATGATAATGTATTCGTTAAAGCCGAAGGAGCTTTGACAAAACAAAATTCACAGGCGCTAAATTACAGTTTTCGATGCTTTGACCTTTAATTTTAACAGGTTTTTGCACAAATATGAGAGAAATATAAAAACCAGCGCATAGCGCGAGGTAAATACATAATCGAGCGCGAAGCGAAGCGCGAGAACCAAAAGTTGCGTGCCCTAGACGCGCCCAAATTTGCGAGCCGCGCGAGCGCGATCACAATGTGCCCCCTCAGCGGGCAGATTTTTTTTAAATTTTGACCAATAAAATGTCTAAGAAAATTTGGATTTCAATTTTCCGTCCATAACGCACCTTTTTATTTTTTTCTAGTTAAGATATAAAAATCCCTGGTAATTTCCCCTTCTATTTAAAAAAAATGGATGGTGACTCTTCTAGATCACGGGATATCGTCATTTTAGTGAGACCTTGCGCCGCCACCACGTGCACCTCCCCAGAGCTGAGCAATAATTGGCGAACAATGTAATTCCAGTATTTTCAGAAGAAATTACATGTTTGTTAACTTATATTTGAATTGCATTTGAAGGTATTGTGAATCATCCAATGTATTTGACCCAAATTAAAAATTACTTGTATTTAATTTGTATTTTATGCCAGATGCACGAGATCCAATTACTAATTTATTTTAATTAAACAGCCAAAGTAATTTCAATTACTTCTTAATTAGTTTGACGAGAGGTGTGGAGATGTGCGGTGGGGGTAGTGGACTACGCCGTAGACTTCTGCAGTGCCTAGGGCTGCGGAATGAAGTTCTACGACACTTAGTGATGCGTGGTAAAACTGCTGCGGTGCAAGAAGATGCGCAGTATATTTATTTAGTAGGTAGGTTTACGCAGAAAACTTCTACATCACATAGGGCTGCGGAGTGAAGTTGTACGACACTTTGGGTGCGCAGTAGCCTACTATGAAACATACATGTGCGTAGTATAGTTCCATGTTGCACAAGGTTGTGATGTCGAAATGCAACATGGTCTCACTCCCGTAATTTAAAAGCAAACTTTAATTCTTTGCGCACGAAGTGTCTCTTATATATTAAAAAATTAAATCTTCGAACCTGAAAAAAACATTTTGATTCATGTATTAAATACTTAACTGCAAAAATCAAGGAAGCACAACTCTTCTGATGCAATTGCATGTGTCCATGTGCGCGGAAAATCACAGTGGTTTTCAGCCAAATTTGCCTAAAAAAATTCAAAATATTTCTTCAGAATATTTTTATTTTGCCGGTATGCAAGTTTACTTATCTCTTAAGTGCGCATGAGCGTCAATTGAGTCGTCCCGCAAAATCGATGTGTTTCAAAGTGCGTATACATCAGCATTATTCTTGGACAGTCTGCTGGATTCAAACACTTTACACATTTAGAGGCATGAAAAACCTTACTGCTTGTGACGAAAAAATTCCAGTATAGTTTCGATAGGATTTTTCATAACTTTTCCATTCATCATAAGCATTGTTTAAAACAAAAACATTTGACCTTCAAAAATGGACGGAGAACCTGCCCATCGATAGATGTGTTTGCAAAGACGCAGCATCCTTCCAGCGCTACCTATCCATGGCCTGGATTGACAACCGGAAAGCTTTCCATTCAACCTCCCACAGACTTATCATCTGTCTGTTGGAATGCTTAAAGGTTCGTCCACACATCGTGAGGTGCATAGAGAAATTGATGCCGCTTTGGAATACCAGATTCATTATCTCATCTGGAAAACATCATGTGACAACTATCAGTGTCACCTTTCAGAGAGGTTTCTTTCAGGGCGACACCATGAGCCCTCTCCTCTTTTGCCTCACAGTATTGCCACTATCTCTCGCACTTCGTCATTCCCAAGAGTACTTCTGCGGCAAACCTGGAAGTCGAAATCATAAGGTCACTCATGCGCCAAGGTTTATTTGAAGCGAGGTAAATACAAACGTCTTATCAGCAAGATTTGGTAATCCGAACTGTCGGCGAGGAACAAAGTATCTACAACGAACATGCTTGCTGTCCCGGCAGCACTCTATTCATTTGGAGCGGTTCCATGGACGAAGGAAGTTGTGCACATTGACAAAAGCATGCACCTTAAGTCGTCTGTTCGGCGACTTCACATCTTGCGCCGTTAAGGTGGTCGCGGAATACTTAATCTTGAATGTCTTCACAACATGATTATTCTCGGCAAAGGAGCGTTTCTGTACAAAGCCGTGGAGGAGGCTGCTGAAACACTTAAACTTGACTTCAATATCAGGGGTGAGCAAAATATTTCAAACATTATCCATCTCGAGTACTCACTCCTGAAGGCCCTAATCAAGAAAGCACAGGAAAAAAACTTCCGTGAACAGCTCCGCGACATGAGGATGCACGGCATATTCCACAGAAATGTGAAGGATCAGTCGATGTCTTATGAGTTAACGTTTGCTTTTCCTTAATCACCCGGATTAAAGTCGGACAGGGAGGGTTTCAATTTGGGAGTTGCGACGGTTATACCCGGAATATTGTGTTAAGCTAGTCGTCCTGATCATCGGTGTCCTTGGAGGTGCCAAGCTCTCACTGGTTAATGGCCTGAAAAGCATCCCTGCGTGTGAAGGAAATGATAAGACACTTGCGAGGAAGACGCAGAAGGCGGTCGTCCTTGGGTCGCTCCGCGTCTCAAGGTGCACGAGACTTTTGCCGGGTCGTCGAATGGATTCTATCGCAGACTGTAACCACCTATCTCACGGTCGAGATACATGGTTGTAGCTGAAACCTGACTGCGATATTACTGGAAGAGGGTGCAATTTTGTAGAACGGCATTCTCTCCCGGCGAAATCGCGATAATATTTTGGCCTTAACCACGCCTCACGCCCGTGAGATAGGTGGTTACAATGTTCAATGGACTCAATATGATGATCCTTCAAAAGTCTCGTGCACCCTAAATACACGGAGCGACCCAAGGACGATCGCCTTCTGCATGATCCCCGCAAGCATTTTAGCATTTTGTTGGCACGCAGGGATGCTTTTCAGGCTATTAACCAGTGAAAGCTTTGCACCTCTAAGAGCACCAATTATTAGCACGACTAGCTTAACAGAATATCCCGGGTACAACCGTTGCAATTCCCTTACAAGGTCTTCATACCTCCCTTTCTTTTCATTCCCCTTGGCTGTGATATTTTTGTCAGCTGGTGCTGAAAATTTGATAACGAACATGGTTCGTTTCTCGAAGTCAAGGAGAACTATGTTAGGACTCGAGTGCACAAAAGAAACAATTGTCGAGAATATGAAGTTTCAATATATGCGGCACTTCTCATTTTCGACAATTGACTCTTATTTCCCCAGGACCGTTTGGCGGAGTGGTATTAGGGCTAATGCCGTAAAAGTGATAGAGATGGTAATAAAGCACTCTTAGTGCCGCATTGTGCCTTTGGATGTACGTCGTTCCCGCATGAGTTGGACAACTAGATAGTATGTATCCTACATGATCAGGGTGTGCATGACACGCTCTGCAGCTATCATCCAAAATGTCTTGGCTAAAAATGTGGCGATGGTATGTCAAAATGGAAATGGCACCGTCTTGACATGCCAAAATGAAACCCTCCGAGCCCGACTTCAATCCGGGTGATTTAAGAAAAGCAAACGTTACCTCAACTACTTTTGTCGAGAAGCTGTTCGCGGAAGTTTTTCTCCTGTGCTTTCATACTCCGGGCCTTCAGAAGTGAGTATTTGAGATGGATAAGATTTTATGCATTTTGCTCACCCCTGATATTGAAGTCAAGGCCGAGTGTTGCAGCAGCCTCCTCCGCTGCTTTGTACAGAAACGCTACTTTGCCTACTTCTTCATGCTTCCAGAATAATCCTGTTGTGAAGACATTTAAGATTCAGTATTCCACAACCACCTTGACGGCCTGAGGTGTAGAGTCGCGGAACTGACGACTTAAGGTACATGCTTTCGCGCATATGCATAACCTTTTGTGACTCGATATC
>CAKNWT010279180.1:0-10423 GCA_932066315.1 Andricus coriarius | reverse complement strand
GGTGAATAGACTATCACATATTGGTTTTCCTATTTTAAAACTTTCCGTGTAAAAAATGTTAGAACATGCTACAACTGTAGGAATATCAAATTTGGGCACAACGATCGTGAATGGCAAACATATTTATATACAGTACGTAAAAGCTGAAATGTTGATCCTGGAATTTATGTTAAAGAAATGAGCAAGTATGCACAAAGTAAGTCTTTTTGGCATGCTGATACTATTTCTGCTGCAAAGTTCGTCTCGTTAACGCTTAGAGGAAAGTCCGTACCATTTATACTGCATTCTGTCCTTAATTAAAAACGCGGATGCCTCATACAGAGTCTAGGCTTCACCAGATAGAAGCTGAGTTAATGTTGATATTTTACGAAAGCTAACGTTTCTAAAGTCTGACATTTTCTCTTCGTGAAGTAGGGTAAACCGCGGCAGGACCAACTGGCATACATTCAATCTCTATATTCTGTCAGGTTTAGACGACAGCCGAATAAGTAAGAATATCTGCTTTACAGACTGTTGCTATATACGATGATTCTATGTGTTTTACAGGTGTTTTTAGGTAAGAGTTTAATCGTATTATCAACGTAGTTGTGAAAACTGTTTTCTGCATAATAGTTATATTACAAGGCAAATTCAAAAAATTAAATTTGATAACACCATTTCTCTCATATATCTGTATATTTGGTGGTATTCTTTCCCTTCCTTCACCAACTCGTGAGATGATAGCGTCGTTCTACAACAGAGGTCTTTTACAAATGATGTAATAAAGCAATTGGTCTTATAAGAAACTAATGTAGTATTCTCTTTAATTGTAAAACTACATATTATTGTTGTCAAACCTGAAGAAAAACGCCATACTTTGCTCATATAAAAACTTAACATAACTACGAGCGTTCAAGAGAAACATTTGCGATTATGAATGTGTGTCGGTTGAAATCGGATGGCCTTGAGTTTGATCAAACTGTAAAATTACTTTCCAATAAATTAGTTCTTTTACTTAAACATGTTCGCGATAGAATATTAGATCATCGAAATTCGGAGCATGAAACCAAATGAAAATGAAGGCTCGGCTCACCGAGATTAGGTGAGCGTTTAGTGTAAATATCATGTATGTAAGCCCACGCCTTTCGTACATTATTGCAAAAAATCGATGGCTGGACAGATTATAACTCTTGATTTATTTCAAATTTCAAAGATTTCGAAGTTCTCTGAATTTTTCGGAAAACATGGAATTCCTTTCAAGTATTTCTAACTTCATCAACTTTGGTCGACGGAGAATTTGGTAGAAGTCTTTTATTCTCTTGAAATCATTAGACAACATATTTAATTATTTTGAATTCCATTAAGTCTTATGAATTCATTCGATATCTTAGAACTTACCTGTAATCTTTTGAATTGTTTTAAAGATTTTGTAGTTCTTTTGAAATGTTCAGAATAAAACTTGATTTATTCTGAATTCCTTGAATTCTTCTGCAAACATGGAATTATTTGCAACTATTTCTAATTTCATCAACTTTGGTTGAAGGAATACCTACTACTGAATTAGAATGCAAACATTTTATTTTAATTCTGCAGAATTCTGTAGAAGTATTTTGATTCATTTAAAGTCTTTTAAATTCCTGTAGATTTTTACGAGTTCTCTTGGAATGTTTAATACACGCGTAGAATTATTTTGAGTTCCATCGAATCTTATGAATACTTTCAATATTACCCGAAAAATTTAATTCTTTTTAACGATTTCCAAATTCATGATCTTTTGTCGAGAGTTTAACTACTACTGAATGAATATGTAAACAGTTTTTGTTATTGAATACAATTATTTAATCTGAATTGAACTCTTTTGCATACTCCAAGTCGTCCCCAGTCTTTTAAATTCTCTGAATTATCTCTTTTATTTTAATTCTTCTAAAGTCTTTGAATTGTAATGAATACTATTAATTCTTCATGGTTCTGTTAATTTTTTAACTGTTTGTTAATCGTTTGAATACGATTTCAATGTTTTTGAGTTCTCTGGAATCATCTAAAATGATTGAATTCTCTTCAATTCCTTGAATCTTTAAATTCAGGGGAACATCTAAATTGCTAGCGGTAATCCCAATGAGGTTCGATCCAGTCACAATTAAAGGATTAGTCGTTACGTTAGTAATGAAATCGGATCTCACTCGTATACTTGCATGTACCAAAAAGCACCAATTAATTTTTTTGTGAGTGCTTACTGTGCTTACCTTACTGGAACTCTTTGAGCTCTGTAAAGGAAGTGTGTCTAGTAAAACGGATTGTAAAGATACAGGGGCTAAATTTTTTCAACTTTTACCTCACCTGCTAATTTCCAATAACTTATAACTCCTGCTAAGGCTGCCCGATTTAACTTGAATATGAGAGTTTCGGAAAGGGGTTTTTCACGAACTTTACGAAAAATAACCGCTTTGTTTATAAAAATTAATTTGTCCTTGATTTTTTAATTTAAAAAGTTTTCTTGAGCTTCTCTCCAAATGCGACCCTTTTTATTTACCCTAAAATAATTTTAAAAGTATGGTTGATTTATTCCCTTCAAAATCAGCCTAGGTTGAAATGGAATAAGACAGCATCGATAAGTCTGATTTCTTAATGTCTTCTTTGATTTCTTAAAATCATTCTTTTACTTAGTAAGTATTTACGTAGGCAGGATAATCTTTACAACATCGATGACTGAAATTTGACGATTGTGAATTCTCTTTTGTTAAATCGTCTTCGAACACATTCTCATCACATGTCTCGTGCTTCGCATTCAATTAAAATATGACCAAAACATGAACTTTTCTAAATTATTCACAACTTTATTATATCAAATATGTATTACATTTCGATCCGATTCGTCTTTCAACAGTTAAATTCGCTGTACTTCCAATGTCAATTCCTGGGACTTAGCGATTGTTTACCTAACGCATTTTTGCCGCTGGAAATTTTTGAAGCACCTTAACAAATTATTCTCTAATTTACACAAGTACTAAGAATTTTTCCCCGAAAACAGGGGAGAATTAAATTGGAATGCTCTTTAAAAAAATAATCAATTAAAATTCGCAAAAAATTGGGAATATTTTCTTGACCTCCAGTAATGTAAAAAAATTGCAATTTAAGGAAATTTAAAAATTCTGCAAACAAGATATTTTTGAAACATTTTTTTCGAACGCAGTTAACCGAGATGTGTATCCCAATACGCTACTTTTTCGCGTTGTAGCGATTATGATATCCAGAATTCTACATTTTCGACCCGACCTTATTACATCCAGGCGCTAATCGTATAATTGATCTATATTTTATGTCTCTTGACAAGTTCACCCTGGAAATCTATCAATTTTTTAACCATCTAGTCAATAACAGTTATCCACTCTTGGAGCGATGTATGTACATTATGTAGCCCTATTATTGGCCATCTCGACTGTTGGGCCTATGTATGCCTCAATAAATACATAAACAAATAAAAATAAACGTTACCTTAAATTTGTAATTTGTCGCATTATACATCAAACTCAACACGCCACAGATGTTTGAACCAAACAGCGAGATTTACATACACAACTCAGCGTGTGCACTCGTCAAAGCCAACCGGTACTCTTTTATTCGTAGCACGGCATTTGGCACTTGGCAAAGCCACAAGCGTGAAGTAGAAATTTTTCGAGGCATATAATAGTGCTGGAGAGTGATGACGAAAAGTGAGAATAAATTTTTAAAAAATTCGATAGGGCAAAATGTGGATAGGATGTTTGGTCATTTGTGTATAGTATTTACTATGTAGTATTCAAACAATTAAAATGTAAAGGTATCATTCACCAGTTCCGTGAAGATATATAAGAGAAAAATACCTATTAATGTTTATTTCAAACGAAGAACATTGAGGTTACCTTAACAGAACCTGCAAATTTCTCATGTATTTCACGTGGTAAGAATTGAGAATGAACACCGAAATCGAAAAAAATTAGACATTTTTTTGGAATACAACGTCCACCGAGAAAGGGTTAGTTTCTGAGACTTTCATATAAATACAAAATACGGAGGTGTCTAAAAGATTCTATATTTTCTCTTAAATTACACTGAGAAAAAAGTTCTTTTGTGTCAAAAGGGTGTTTCTTGACACGAATGGAATTTCCTCTTAAAGACATGATATTTTTGCAGGCCTATACGACTGTGTGTAATAGAAATGGCCGAAGAGTGGACTTAAAGGGGCACAGGCAGATTAGTTCAAAAAATGGTGCTAGGTTGCGCAAATTGTTTGTTAATGAGGGACGTAGAGAGGAAAGAGGATTGCACAGTCATAAAAGTGACATAAAAGTGAGGTTTAGGAAAATCATGTACTACATTTTGTGTGAATAAGATTTCTAATCGAAAATAAATTGACAAATTGATTAAAAATTCTGGAAGTAACAAACAAAAATTACGAAAACCTTATTTGTAATCATTTTTACATATTTTCTATTTATTATATCCTGGATTTTGCATTAATTATTTAATTTGTCTTAATTTAAAAATTTAATTCAACACACTCAAACCATCAATGCACACATACATGCGTTCTAATGCATGCTCAGAGAGGCTTAGTTACTAAAACGGTGGTAGGTGGCGCTGAATTACGCCATTTCTTTTCACACAGTCGTATAGGCCTGATATTTTTGTGAGTAGCTTCACCTAATCTTGCTGCCAAATAATATAAAACACACAAGAGGACGATGCTTTTGTTTTAAGACAACTTTTTCTCTGAGTGTACATTTTTTATAGGTGGGCTAAACAGTCCTCCTCTCCCCTATTATTGTAATAAAATTACACATAAAACAGTTTTTGCGATCAGGCGCATCCCCGGGTAGATATTAAAGTAGCAGCACCCTAGCCTAGTACTGAGAAAATTCATAATATTGGTCAAATGTTATTGTTTACAAAACGTTCAACGTTTCACTTTTTGACGAAATACCTCTTCAGGCACAAAACCAAAAAGAACCTACTATCTGCAAGAAAATTCAAGTCCTCTGGCTTTGAAGTTAAAGAAGTGAGTGAAGAAAAATGGTAGCTCAATAAGTGAACGATCATTTTAAAGATCAAAGTTTTGTACGTTAATCAGCCTTAATTCAATACGCCCGAAGACTTTGTATGACATACAGACCTGAAAATCTTATAGAAAGTAAGCAAATTTGACAGATTTGACCGAAAGTGAACATTGCAGCATAGTCGTTCATTCAAAAAACTATGAAAAATTATTGAGACCATCGGCATATTTTTGCAATTTCTAAAAAGTGTAAGATACGAGCGGAGTCCAGTGCCATGCCCCTTTAAGGCATCTTAAGGAATGGCCAGAACGATCCCAGTAAAAATTACTTCTTTTCCAATACAACACCTGTTTTCAAATATCGCAATTTTAAATTTTCGCAATAAGAAACAATGCTCTAAGGTTCACTGTTGTTAAAAACAGTCAAATTTTCTTACTTTTTATCAGATTCTTAGGTTTGTAAGCCATACCAATTTCCCTCACATATTGGTTTCAGGCTCACCAAAATGCAATACTTTGAACACTAAAACGATAATTTATTCCTTAAGCTACCACTCTTGCTTCACTCACTTTTCTAACGTCAAAACCAGAGAACTAAAATTTTCTCGCCTATATTGAATGCAGATAATATCATGGAGCTGATAGTGAAGTTTCATAAGAACTGTGCAAAAAAACTTTGTATGTCAAGCCACACCATCCAAAATGTGTCACATATAAGAGTATTTACACTACATAATTCCAATGATTCATAACTTCATGCTCCAATAATCCGAACTATGGTAAGACGGTGCTTATACAAATTTTTTCACATGGTTTTATGAAACGTTGTAATCAGCTCTATTTTATTATCTGCAATTTAGTTCTATTTGGTTGTACGCCTGAAGAGTTTGAAAATTTGAAAATTAACCTTCGGGGATTTCATCAAATCTCGACGTTTTCGGACAAAAAGGTCTACAAATTTGTTTGGAGTGCCCGTAACCGAGCTGCATATTTGTCATTTTTAAATTAATTATACTTTTTTAGGATCTCAATACGCTACTTTTTCGTGTAGTCATGATTTCGAATTCCAGAATTTTTTATTTTTGACCAGCACTAGTATGGCTTGGGAGTCTCACTATAAATCTCGATAGGTGAACCAAAGAGGTGTAGCTACTCTGGGGAACTGACAGAGTCTGCTCAGTGGAACTTCCACTAAGGAGCGATCCTTCCAGGGGGTAATGGTAAAGCCTCCTGAAATATCGAGGGCGCAAGTTCTCATGCTCCCAAGCTACGATGTGATCGCCATGTCAAAGGCTGAATGGAACCAGAGATAACAAATGCCTGAACAGCCGGCCTGCCCCCCTCAGTAGAGGCGGGCAGGTTGGGGTCTCAAAGGAGGTACCTTAACGGGGACTTTGGGACACCAGGTAAATACCATAGTATGTAGAACCGCCCCCTGCAAGCGGGGCTCTGCAGGGGGTGTTCCTAAATTCCCTAGCTTCTTGTGGGACAATTGAATAAAACACGAAAAATAAAACAAAAAGAATGCGGGGCCCGTTCCGGGACCATCTTCTAACTCACCGCTAGTGGTGGAAGGCTCCTCAGGGGGCAGTCTACCATAAACGGTGCGAACTTCTAAAGCACTTGCGGCTCTGGATTACCGACGCTATCTAGGGGCCCTGAATTAGCCTTTTAATGGCTGAGACGGGAATCACCATGATCCAGAATAATCTGCACCACGGCCAAGGCGCCTCGACGGTTCTAGCCAGGCGCTTGTCAGTGTTGCAGGCACGAATTGTCCTAATTCAAGAACGCTGGTTATAAAGGGAAAGGATTAGTGGCTTGTCAGGATGTGGCTCCATATATAAGGAGCCACGAGAAAATGCGTCACGGGCGTGCGTAGCCGTCAAGGGTTTGGATGCGATCTTGGTGCCTAAGTTCTGCTCCAGAGATCTCACCGTTATCACGGTAAGATTCTGGGGTAGTAACGGAGAAAGGCTAGAGGCGTTTATTGCCTCGGCGTATTTACCCGGCGATGACGGGAGAACCCCGCCTTCCACTGAGGTGGAGGCTCTATTTCGGTACTGTGAAGACGAAAAGTTTCCTTTGCTGTTGGGCTGTGATGAAAACTCTCACCTCACGGTGTGGGGAAGCACAAACATGAATGACAGAGGGAGAGATTCAATTGGATAAATAGCGGGCACAGAGCTGGAGATCCTAAATCAGGGTGATACTCCCACATTTTACACTCCAAACAGGAGTGAGGTTCTCGATTTGACTCTATATTCAGGCGTACTGAGAAGCAAGGTAGTGGACTGGAGAGGTTCCGACGAGGAGTCTCTCTCAGACCACAAATATATCGTATTTCGATTAACACTAGGAAAAGCGGTGATTTCCCAGATCGGAAACCCCAGAAATACACTTTGGGACTCATATAAAGAGGAACTCAAAGGGAGGCTTGCGGGATTCCCCACAAGCTATGGTACCGTTGATGGGTTACAGCATGCCACGGATATTCCGCGAAGCACTCTGACTACATCATATGAGAACAATGGCCTTACAAGCACAATCAAGTCTAGGAAGGCAGCAGACTGGTGTAAAACCCACCTGGAGGAACTCCGTAAAAAGACGATAATGTTGTGCAATAAAGCACATATAACTGAATTGTCTTCAGACTGGGACATCTACAAGACGGCCCAGTATGAATACAATAAAATTATTAAAAAATCTAAATAGGAGGATTGGAGGGGCTTCTGCAAGGAATCGAAAGACATTCCGGAAACAGTGAGACTCCACAAGATCCTGGCGAAAAATCCGGAAGCTTGCCTCGGGCTCATGAGGCTCGATAATGTTGACTTTGCCGAAAACGAAGAAGCAACGCTACATCACTTGAGGGAAGTTCACTTCCCCAGTTTTCAGCGAATCTGAACCGACCAAGAGGAAGAAGGCTGGAGCTAAGAGGTGGAGAGGGCCGACTGGAATTTCGCCGCTAAGGTCGTTGATTACAAAAAGGTGGACTGGGCTGTAGGGTCCTTCTGTCCCTTTAAATCACCAGGGACGGATGGCATTTATCCAGGGCTTTTACAAAAAGGCACGGATCTAATCGTCCCTTCTCTGACGAAATTATTTAGGGCAAGTATAGCCCTTAAACACGTGTCATCGGCCTGGAGGGATGGCAGAGATGCCTTCATTTCTAAACCTGGGAGGGAGGATACAGTGCTGCAAAATATTTCCGACCAATTAGACTAAGGACTGTTATCCTGAACACGATGCAGATGCTGGTCGAGAGATACATTAGGGATGAGGTGCTCTTGGCCTCCGCGCTACATAGAGGCCAGCATGATTTGAGGCAGGCTGCTCGGTAAAAACTGCGCTTCATGCTGTTGGGGCCAAAATGGAGCAGCAGTTGGAACAAAAGGGGTATAATGTGGGCACATTCTTGGATATAGTGAGTGATTTCAGAAATTCTCCTCCAGAAGTCATCTGTCGAGATGCTTTGAGATGTGGCGTGCCGGATCAGCTAGTATGCTCGGTAGGAAGCATGCTACGCCGGAGAAAACTCAAATCCAGATGCGACTAAGGCTTATTAAGGGTAATAACTCCATGGGATTGCCCACAGGGGGTCCTGTCACCCCTCATGTGGTGCATTGTAGTGGACGGCATCGTAGAGCTCTGGAACGATAGCTCAGGGCTCTCGGTAAATCCCGAAAAGACCAACCTGTTCTCGATGCTTGATGTGGGGTCTAGGGCCTAAAGTGCTTACATGGATCTACTCTGCGACCGTGGTGTGGTGGCCACGGGCAGAACTTGAAACATTGCAGGACAGACTGTGAAGATTACAAACGCTAGCATTCAGGGGTGTGACTAGAGCAATGAAGACTACGCCCACAGCGGTGATAGGATTCATGCTGTGTTAAGAGCCCCTACATTTTATACTGCCCGAGCGGCAAATGCGATGCCATCTGGCTAGAGCAAAAAGATCGACTAAACACACTAGGCGTCAACTTGGCCAAAGCGTTCCGCGTCTGCATTCCGAGCAGAGATTTTTGGAAAGCAAATGGTATCCCGCTCCTCCAAGAAGAAATCTGGTATACAGATGGCTCCGGGCAAAAAGGAGGGACAGGAGCAGCTACTGTCCTTCAGGCGAAGGTCCTGGCCGTCCTTTGCTGTGCTGAAACACTAAGAGAAGACAACGCTGCTGGCAGACAGATTGCGATCTGTTCGCACAGCCAAGCGACACTAACTTTAATAAGGAAACCAGGCATAACATCAGAACTGATTTGGGAATGCAAAAAGCACATAGGACCGGAACCGTAAGGCGAAATCCATCCTGGGTTGGACCTAGAGGATGGATAGAGCCAGGGAAATCTTGGGTTTCCCTAAGAAAGATATATGGACAGTGATATGGATCCTAACTGGGTACAACCACTTAAAATATCATACGCTATCATATGCACAAAATGGGATGTAACACCACGACAGAGTGCAGGAAATGCGGCGGGGAGGATGAGACATCCCTACATGTATTATGCCAGTGCCCGGCATTAGCTAGGCTCAGGTAACAAACCCTCGGGGCCCATTTTATCGAACCTAAAGAAATTACAACGCTAACAGTAGTCGACATTCTGAGCTTCATCAAGAGGTCTGGGGTCAACTGCTGAGAGCAAGTAGGTAAGGGTGTGGCACAATAGGCTTTATAGCTTGAGCGCCAGGGGAGCTCTTCATAGGCTTCCCGCCCCTCTTCAAATCTAATATTTTCGACCAACACTAGTATTTATCTAATGTGTAGGGATATCACGTGACACGACAACAGCGATGGACATGTCGATGGGTCCTAAAAGAAATTACGCAACTCGCGACGGCAGATAGACAATACGTATCTGACGCACTCTATACTAAGTGTATACATATAAATTACACGCCACAAGAATATCCCTATTTTCAGTTGACTACATTAAACTGTCCTTAAATCATTATAATTGTAGATATGATAAAAATTATGGAACACCGTATCAGCGCGTCGCGTGTATGCTACCCTGGAAGTAATTTATCGATTTCCGCGAATTCGCGCTTTGTCTTTTCACCCGAAACAGGACGCAACAATTATTATATGTGAATATTTGACATGAGTTGCGTATAAAATACGCGTTATTGCGAAAGGAAGTTTAAAAATAACTCTGACCTGTGTGTCGCCGTATTGCATATTGTTCTCCCATCTGATACAATTGAACAGTGTTTACATATCATTTTTTTAAATTTAATTTTCCTGATTAGATATACTTTTCTTTTCGTGTGATTCGTTAATTAGCTTCAGATAAATTAATTACAGTCATAAAAATGTTAGTTGAACTCAATTTTGTTTTTATTACAAAAAATAATTGTTTTTCTATCGGACCAAAGAAACATATGTTTAAATCAAATACAATTTTTTCT
>CAKNWT010279168.1:0-11944 GCA_932066315.1 Andricus coriarius | reverse complement strand
TTAAAATAACTCAAAGGTTAACGAAATTGCCGAAAATCGCATGCAAATGAAAACTCGTTGGTTTTCTCTTTAGTTGCAGTTTTAGAAATAGTGCTCTTAAAACTATCGACTGATAGCTTCTAATCAACTGAGACCGTGATATCAAAAATATTATAAGCCTAGATGCGGCACCTCACTAGTAAGCCTACAATAAGTTCCAAAAACTAATTAAATTCCCTTAGTTAAAAAGAGATGGAGATATCTCTGTCTCTTTTTAACCAATGGCATCATGGATCGTATAGTTATTGCAGTAACATATATGAACTATATTAACATAAATTATTATAATTTCTCGACTTAAAAAAAATGAATTTGAAGCGTTCAAAATAAGCGCGCGTATTATGGCCAATAACGTGGCTTTCCCCTTCCAACGCTACGCTTGCGCAGTTGAAAAAGTCGCGGTCTATTAGCATCACTGCTTCAGAGCCGCGCCCGATGTGATCAGCAATTATGTATGCGCCTTTATACTATTTGAATATATACAATCAAATCTATTTATAAATGAAAACAATATATAGTTAAAAGTTTGTCATCAGGACAATCACGGGATTTCACTGGGATCGGTGGCTGCAGTCTGCGATGGACTTAATACGGCGATTTGGAAAAAGTCGCGTGCATTCACAGGATACGGAGCGGCCCAAGGATGACCACCTTCGGTATTTTCCCCGCAAGTGTCTTAGCATTTTGTTGACAAGCAGGGATAATTTTCAGATTTTTGACTAGTGAAAGTTTGCCACCTTATAAGGTTTTCATACCTCTCTTCCTTTTTATTCTTATTGACTATGATATTCCCTCCGGCTGGTGCCGGAAAGTCGATGAAGAACAGGGTTCGTTTCTCGAGGTCAATCAGAATTACCTCAGGCCTCCAGTGCACGACAAAAACAATTGTCGAAAATATAAAGTTTCTGTATATACGGCAATCTTTATTTTCGACAATTGACTTTAATTCCCTAGGAGCGCTTCATAGAGCGTTATCAGAGCTAATGCGGTGAGAATAACAGATATGGTAATAAAGCAAGCTTAGTGCCGCATTTTGTCTTTAGACGTGCGTTGTTCCCGCATGAGTTGGGCATCGTCTTGACGAGGAACTGTTCGCGGGAGTTTTTCTTCTGTGCTTTATTGATCCGAAGCTTTTGGAGTAAGTACTCAAAATAGGTAATTTTTTATGTATTTTGCTCACTCAGTCAAGGCCCGGTGTTTCAGCAGCCTCCTTCGCTGCTTTGTACATAAACGCTCCTCTGCCCATTTCTTCGTGCTATTTGACCATTTCAACAAGAGAGTCTCGTGCATTTGCCAATGTTTAATTGATTAATAGCCTGAAAAGCATCCCTGCGTGTCAAAAAATGCTGAGATATTTGCAAAGAAAATGCAGAAGGCGGTCGTCCTTGGGTCAATCCGTGTCCTCAGGGTACACGAGACTTTTGCCGGATCATCGTATCGAGTTCGTTGCAGACTGTAACCACCTATCTGACGGTCGTGAGACATACCCAGATAGTAAACGTGCGGGGCACGTTTAAAAAATTCTTACATCAAGTGACACTTTTCCAGCTGTGTAATTACACAAAAAAATTGAAAACCATAGAAAACTATAAAAGAATAAAGTGAAAAGAAAATAGTTCTAAAATATGTCTACAAATGCTTACACCGAGTGAAGAATTTTTTGAAATATGTTTGTATGGTCATCCCGAAAGTTAAAAAAAACCGTAAAAAATTCCGAATAGACAGAAATTTTTGTTTTGTATTCACATAATATTTCAAAAATTTTCCATTGGAATTGAAATTTTTTTAAAAGATGAAACTCTTGGAATCATTTCAACTTTAAATATTTTTTTATTTTTATAGCTACAATTTGGAGTTTGAATTTCATGTTTAATATTGACTGAAATTTAAAATCAAATTTAAAATCAATTTTCAGAAAATTGGTTAATGAAGTTGAAATAACGTAACCTAAATCAAGAGAATATAGTGACATTTTGGCAGTATACAAACAGAACGAAAATCATGGAAGTATTTCGTTTCGTTCAGGTCGGGTTCCTGCTTTTAACCGCAAAACGAGCTGGAACAGGGAGACCGTTTCAGCTGTTTACACTCAGAAAATGTGAGACAAACATGCGGAAACTGAATTGCTAATGCTCAACTAAAATGTACAAATATTCCTTCCACCCATAATAAAAAATACGTTCATGATAAATTATCTGCTCTTTATTTAAAAGTATTGATGCGATTATTTGATGTACCATCTAAAAATCCTAAATGTGTGCACGCACCATACCCGCACCGGCAAGCATGACGTGCGACCCTCACGACGTGCGACACATCTGTCACGCATATGAGGACGCAGCTGTGTCATCCCCTGCGCGCACGGCGTGCGAGAAAATCCGCACGTGGTGCAACGCACATGCGTCGCACCGTGTGCGCAATTTGCTATCTGGGATAGTCACAGCTGAAATTTTACCACGATTTCGCTGGGAGCGGGTGCAATTTTTCAGATTAGCACCTGCTCCCAGCGGAATCCCTCGGTTGTCCTTATGACTAACTTTTAACTATATGGTCGGGCAACAATGCTAACTGCAAGCTCTGTGTGCGAGAAACACCCAGATACAAACGTCTTATCCGACGGATTTGGTATTCCGAAATATCGAGGAGGAAAAAAGTATCTGCAACGAACAGGCTTACAGTCCTGGTAGTACTCTATACATTTGGAGTAGTTCCATGGATGAAGTCAGATCCCACGCCGTCAAGATGTTCGCGGAATACTGAATCTTGAATGTCTTCACAACATGATTATTCTAGGTACATCACATATAGTCACAAATTGACGGCACTCTTTTCTTAAAATGGTCAGGAAGCATGAAGAAGTGGACAAAGGAGAGTTTCTGTACAAAGTAGCGGAGAAGGCTGCTGAAACACTCGGCCTTGAGTTCAATATCAGGGGTGAGCAAAATTCATAAAATTTTATCCATCGCGAATACACTCTCCTGAAGGCCCGGATTAAGAAAGCACAAGAAAAGAACTTCCGCGAACAGCTCCTTGCCAAGAGGATGCACGGCATCTTCCACACAAACATGACGGATGAGTCGATGTCGTATGAGGTGACGCTTGCTTTTCTTAAATCACCTGGATTGAAGTCGGGCTCGGAGGATTTCATTTTGGCGTGCTAAGACGGTATCATTTCCACTTTAGCATACCGTCGCCACATTTTGAGCCAAGACATTCCCGATGATAGCTGCAAAGCGTGTCATGCACACCCCGAGTATCTAGGACACATACTATCTAGTTGTCCAACTCATGTGGGAACGACCTATATCCGAAAGCACAATGCCTCACTAAGAGTGCTTTATTACCATCTCCGTCACTCTTACGGTATTAGCCCTAATACCGCTCCGTGAAACGCTCCTAGAGAAATAGAGTCAATTGTCGAAAATAAAAAGTGCCGCATATACTGGTACTTCATATTATCGCCAAGAAGAATAACAAAAAGAGAGATCTAAAGATCTCATAAGGGGGTTGCGACGGCTATACCTGGAATATTCTGTTAAGCTTATATGTAAAAGAATATTCTGTCCTGATCATCAGTGCTCTTGGAGGTGCTAAGCTTTCACTAGTTAAGAGCCTGGAAAGCAACCCTGCGTGTAAACAAAATGCTACGACACTTGCGGGACGCATGCAGAAGGCGGTCGGTCGTCCTTGAATCGCTTTGTATCCTCAGGTTACAGCTGAAATTTTACCGCGATTTCGTCAGATTTCGTGGCACAAAGTACACCGTCTCTCCCCTCTCCATTAGCGCATGCATCTCGCTCACTTAACATAGGCAGTCGCTAGATGTCGCCCGTGGTACCAAAGTTTATTCGACATGAGCGGGAATTTCTTCCTCTCGTCGCTCACGCTGTCCAATAGGCTACTACACTTATGACCTAATCTGTATGGAGACTGGATGCTGGGTGGTAATTGAAGGTGTGAAGGCACATTCCTTGCACGTCGTGCGGGTAACGCCATGTGACTCATAATATACGCATATCGCCTTCACCCTGCCGGATTAAGTTACGGTTAAATGAGTGCGTGCACTCATATCTGTGTCTCATATCGCCATCACAAGTGCGAGTATCATTTGTGCATACTAAATAGACAAACTCTAGTGGGGACGAAACCATGAACGTCCCAAGGATATCTTTGTCAGGCCAAACTACGTCTCTAAGACGTTTAATATCGTAAAGATGTCATATAAAAACGTCTTGAAGGCAAATAACGTTCTCCGGACATCTTTTGTGCTTTTATCACCTTATAGGTAGGTCTAATTTCAAATTTAATATTAAATCTTTTAAACCTTATTATATTATAATTAATTACTTATATTATGATATTTTTAATAATCACAAAGTCAACAAAAGAAAAATATATATTTGAATCGCGCGCCATTTTATTTTCCCTCTCTTTCCATCTTCGCGGTTTTATTTCTCTTTTTCTGACAAGGAAAAAGTGACTGCGTGCCTGCAGTTTTAAAATCGGAGATATATAATATTCTTTAGCAAAATTGTAAGTTATTCTTTCATTAATTAAAGTATTTACTATTAAGTGACTTCTTATTTGATTCCTACTAATTCTGTTTCTATATTATATATTTCCAGTCTTTGTATTGTCTACATTTTTTATTTAGTATAATGACAAAAGAAAAATAGTGTTCTTTTAGAGTGAGGTTTGTTCAAGATATGACAACCCCATTATACCAATTAAAAAATATTTTGTCAGGGACTGTTTAAGGTTTATTTTATTTATATGTTCAAATTATAATAAACGTTGTTTAGTACGACAGCATTATTTTATTTATTTAAAATATAATAATAAATATTTAGATAATTATTTTAGTACGCTTCGTGAAGTCGCACGAAAATCTCATTTCACTCTCACGCGTGCATCGACTATCATCCACGCGAGCGATATGCGTCGCCATTGGGGTTCTGATCGCTCTAATCTGAGACCCTAAATTGCTTCTTGTGAACTCTTTTGTGATAAAAGTGTCAACGCAAGAGAGAAAATCTGTTTACAAAATGTTCAGTTCAAAACTGCAACGTTAAAGTTGAACGAAAAGCTCACCGGTATTCAATGCAGGCCATCGACAGGGCGCGCTGCTGCGTATGTGCAGACGCACCTGTCAATTAACAGGTTCTCTCGGCAACCTGCTACACCTTTTTTCGAGCCACGTTGTTCGCACATCCATCTTTACGCAGACTCAGTTCTTCGAACAATCCTGTTATTTAGGATAAAAGGAAATATCTTTCACAACAAGTTCAAACAAGTTATTAGCTTGTAGTTCTATGGGTTCGAAAGTCGCCTTTATCGGTAGGGGTATAGTGCATCCAAGACCAGCCACTGCGGAATGAGCGTCTCCAACTTTAACTGTGAGGTGAAGATGCGGGCCAGATGTAGGTGCGTAGAAGTAAACTTCTTCTATAAGAAAGTCTTTATAACATCTGATCCTGCAGCCGAAAAGTTCTTCATGCCCCGAAGTGCTTTCTTCACAATTTTGGCAGAGATTGATGGACATTCCGCCTCAGATGTTATGAAGTTGTAGCCAAGCTCCTTGAAGCGGATGTATATATATATATATATATATATATTCGGTTTATTTCGGTTTCGATTCCAAGTACCAAGTGTTTCTGCTGAATATGATTACAATAATTGATAAACAGTCGCGGACAATTGTGCAGGGATGGTACCGAAGGAATAACCCCTAAGCGGAGGCGTGACATCCGTGCCGAAAGCTGAATGGCACCTGGATGAGGTGTCTTAAACGATGACTCGGGGATACCGGGCGACCTCTCAGAGTATGCAGCCTTATCATTGCATGCGAAGCTCTACAAAAATAGACTAACCCTTTCCCTAGCTACTCGTGGGCAGAACAATGACACCACCAAAACACCCAAAAGTTGTAAATGCGGTTTAAAACGATCGAACGCGCAGAGCACCCGACAATGGGTCGGCGAAGAATGCCGATAATCCTAGAGTTCAGGGTGCTGAAAAAAATTTAGATGCAAACACGACGACGAACCGGCGAAACGCCCACATTGAGTGGACGAATCAACTCAAGCATGACTTGCTAGAGCTGCGATGCCAGCATTATCCCTGTTCACCGAGGCTTTATGGCGCGTATGCATACTCTGTGGGGCCAAAAACACCCAGAGCTTCAGCACGTTTTGATTCAATCGTTGCGAAATCAACGTGCCTACCTCTGGAAAAATGGATATGTACGCGGAGCGGGTCCCCAACCGCTGCTTGACCAAGCTGCAGCCGAAGATGAGGAAGCGACATTAAGACCAACCGCGGAAAACAGGCACCTTCTGAGAGATGATCATGATTTTAGGACAAGAAGGAACATTAACATGCAAGTTCCTCTTAAGCCCCAAGATCTGGCTGAAATTAATGCCTCCCTTTGTGGAGAAATCTCGCAAGAATCCGACCTCTGGACCATCAGTTGGTCAGTTTATGGTGCTGCGAGAGCTTTGGTTGATTCAAATCGAAGGGTCAAACCTACGATGGACCAAAAGACCAAAAGACGCTTACATCAACTGAACAAGAAGATTGGATGGGCAAGACAGAATGCGTCCCGTGTTCAATGTGTGATTGACTACATAACATCTGGTAGACCGTTCACGGAAAGGGTTCGAAAGTTCGCCCAAGAACTGAGGATCTTGAATCACTCATTAAACAAGTCAAAGCTGTTGACAATCAAGTAGCATATTGTTGACAAACTACGGCTGTTATCTAACGCAAGGAGAAGAATACAGAAGAGGGAGAGATGGATCAGGGAGAATCAACAGTTTCTCGCTGACACATCTCGCCTGTTCACTGATCACCCTGTTTTTGTCAAAAATCCACTCAAGCCCAACGGGGTAGAGACTTTTTGTAGAGAGGTACACAAGATCCCGAAAACACTGGAGTTGAAAGAAAATACTGACAATATCATCCGCTTCAAGGGATTTTGCAACAACCTCATAAAATCTGAGAATGAATGTCCATCAATCACTGCCGAAGAGGTGAAAAAAGCACTTAGAGGAACGAAGAACTTTTCCGGCGCTGGACCAGATTGTATCAAGAACTTCTGGCGGAAGCAGATAACTTCTACAAACCAACATTTGGCCCGCATATTCACCTTATTTTTAAAGTCAGAGACGCCCATTCTGCAGTGGCTGGTGTTAGGACGCACTATACTCCTACCGAAAAAAGGCAACTTGTCGTACCCAGATAATTAGAGGCCAATAACTTGTTTGAACACACTGTATAAGATCTTCACAGTTGTCCTAAACAACAGGATTGTTCGGCGAATTGAGCCTGTGTGGCGAGAGATATACGAACAACGTGGCTCCAAAGAAGGTGTAGCAGGCTGTCGAGAGAACTTGCTAATTGAGAGGTGTGTCTGCAAAGATGCTGCAGCTCATCAGCGCGTCATGTCAATGGCCTGGATTGACTACCGGAAAGCTTTCGATTCAACCTCTCGTAGACTTATCATCTGTCTGTTGGAAAGCTTGAAGGTGCATCCACACGTACTGAGATGCATAGAGAGATTAATGCCTCTTTGGAAAACTATATTTACTATCTCATCTGGAAATTATCGTGTGACAACAAACAACGTCACCTTCCAGAAGGGCGTCTTCAGGGCGATACCATGAGCCCTTTACTTTTTTGCATCAAACTTCTGCCTCTACCTCTCGCACTACGAAACTCTTCTGGATACCTCTGTGGCGACACTAACCAGCGTGAGCATAAGGTCACTCATGTATTTTATATGGATGACTTGAAGCTCTGTGCCTTTGGTAAAGGCGAACTTCAAACTGCCATAAATATCGTCGCGAAGTACACAGGACAGATTGGGATGGACTTTGGATTGGATAAACGTGCCAAAACTCATCGGAAGAACGGAAAGATTGTTGGCCTTCCCGAGGACCCTGAGCTTGTGGATATAGGTGTTATCAGACATCTTAACACTGGAGAGACCTATACATAGCTAGGCGTGCCTCAAAGCCGCATTCAGGACGTAACATCAGTAAAGGAGTCTCTCCGAAGCAGATACAAACATCTTCTTCGACAGATTTGGTCTTCCAATCTGTCAGCGTTAAACAAGATATCTGCGACTAATATGCCTGCCGTCCCGGTTCTACTCTGCTCGTTTGGGGTGGTTCAATGGACGAAGAACGAACTTAAGGCCGTTGATATACCACACGTAAGATCTTGCATATGCATAAAAGCTTGCATATCAATTCGTCAGTTCCGCGAATATACGTTTCACGCCATCAAGGCGGACGCGGAGTTCTGAATCTCCAGTCTCTACATAACCGAATCGTTCTAAGTACAGCTTATATCGTAGCCAATGGCAGAGATACTCTCCTAAAAATGCTCAGGAACCACGAGATGATTGGTGAAGGAGCGTTCCTTTACAAAGCCGCGGAGCAAGCGGCCGAGACCCTTGGCCTGCATTTTAACGTCAGATGTGAAGAAAGTGCCTTACTCAATCTAGATGCTTCACTTCTGAAAGCCGAAGTGAAGAAAGCAGAAGTTCAAAAATTCCATCAAGAGCTGCCCGAAAAGAAAATGCACGGAAATTTTCACAGAAATGTAGAAAAACAGTCCTTGTCGAAGTAGCAAACTTTTGCTTTCCTCAGATCATCAGGGCTTAATTCAGATACAGAGGGTTTCATTTTCGCATGCCAGGACGGTGTCATTTCCACCTTAGCATACAGTGACCGCATTTTATGTCAAGAAGTTCCCAGCGATAGGTGCAGAGCGTTTCATGCACACGCTGAGTACCTGGAACACATACTATCGGAGTGTCCCATCCACGCAGGAACGACGTACATCTGCAGTCATAATGCGGCCCTAAGAGTCCTTTATTACTATCTTTCTCGCTCTTATTGTGTTGGCCGCGACCCTGCCCTGCGTAATGCTCCGCGGGAGATAGAGTCAATTGTCCAAAACGAGAAATGCCAAATTTTCTGGAACCACGATTTTCGGGCAACAGTCTCCGTTGCACATTCGAGGTCTGACATTGTTCTCCAAGATTTCGAGAAACGAACTATATTCGTGATCGAATTCTCGGCACCGTCTGAATACAACATCACTGCCAAGGAGAAAGAAAAGGAGGAGAGGTATCAAGACCTTAAAAGGGAGCTGCAAAAGCTGTGCCCAAAATATTCGGTACAAGTAATTGTCCTTGTGATAGGCGCTCTTGGAGGTGCGAAGCTATCACTGGTTCGTAACCTTAAAGCCATATCTACGTGCCAAAAATATGCCAAGGCACTTGCGAGGTGGATGCAGAAAGCTGACATCCTTGGGTCGCTTCGTGTGCTCAAAGCACACGAGGGTTACGCCGGCCTGTCGTTTTGATTTCATCGTGTCCTGTGACCATCCATCTCACGGTTGTAAGACGTGGTTATGAATGGGATTTACCGCGGCCCCACTGGGAGCCGGTGTCATTTTTACATGGCAGTTGCTCCCAGTGAGACCCTGCGGTGGTTGTTTAACCTTATTATTATTATTAATTTTTTTTTATATATATAGTTTCAATTTTACTGAATCGGTGCATGTGAGGAGTGCACAGAGGAATTATGTACGACAAGTTAGAATTAAGCCCCCATTGCAGTGCGCATTTGTAAATAATATTTTTTTGAGCGTCTTCGCCGCTAATTTTCTTACACTTAATTTCCTTTTTTTTAACAAGCGTTTCACATTTCTCCCGGCATATTCTCTCTGCATGAACAATAGGATGGGACAAAAATAAATAGTTTTGGAATTCAAAATCGCCACAACGCGGAAAAGGAGCGTATTGGGGTCCGAAAAAAGTATAATTAATTTGGAATCGATCGACATGCAGCTTGGTTATCCGCGCTCGAAAAAAATGTTTCAAAAATTTCTTGTTTGCAGAGTTTTTGAATTTTATTGAGTTTCAATTTTTTTTTTACATACCTGGAGGTCAAAAGAGTCTTCTCAATTTTTTTCGGACTTTGATCTATCATTTTCTGAGGGATAATTCCTATATAATTTACCATTGTTTTCGAATTTTTTTTAAACGGTTGCAAATAGGAGGAGAATTATTTGAGGTAGATGAAAACTTTTCAGTGACAAAAATGCATTAGAAAAAAGAATTCCCAAGACCGAAGAATCGAAATTGGCAATACAGCGAACTTTTTAAACTTTGATATTGGTATTTTATGAACTTATCTTCATAACTTGTTGTTTAAACATTTTCGTGAGCATGTATCGTTTTTTAAAACATAGAAATACAACAGGAAAACAATCCACAAGACCCAGGAATCGAAATTGGCAATATAGCGAATTTTTTAAATTTTGATTTCGGTATATTATCAACTTATCTTTATAACCTGTAGTTTGAACATTTTTGTGAGGATGTATGTTTTTTTATTAACGTAGAAATACAATAGAAAAAAATCCAAAAGACCCAGGAATCGAAATTGGCAATACAGCGAATTTTTTAAATTTTGATTTTGGTATTTTATTAACATATCCTTATAACTTTTAGTTTAAACATTTTTCTGAGCATGTATGGTTTTTTTAAACGTAGAAATAAAATATTTTAAAAATCCAAAAGACCTAGGAATCGAAATTGGCAATACAGCGAACTTTTTAAATTTTGATATTTGTATTTTATGAACTTATCTTCATAACTTGTAGTTTACATATTTTTTTGAGCACGTGTGGGTTTTTAAACATAGAAATGCAATAGAAAAAAATCGACAAGACCCAAAAATGAAAATATGAAACAGAAAATTTTTTAAATGCTGAAGCGGCGTTTCTCTCTTTTTTTCATATTTTTATTTTTGCCTGAAGTGTCGTTAGCAAGTTGACACAACGGCCTGTTACACGGATTTGCAAGAGAATCCGATGAGCGCTCTCTCCCCACGTAAGAAGAAATTATAAAGTACTTTCATCTTGTTCGAAACCGTTTGTGGAACACCGAAAATAAGAAGAATGTTGGGTTAAGTTAAATAGTTCAGATTGTTTCGGAAACTGTTAAGAACGTTTAGATTTCTGCGTCCTTACCAATAACTTCAGATTATGGCATTGAAAATAAAATCCGGGAGTATTTTTTGAAATATCAGAGAATTTTGCAGATAAAATCAAACGCTAGCATTTCACTTTTCAAGAAAAATGCCAAAAGTCTTTTTGAAATTTGTTCTTCTAAGTGCCCAAACTTTGACTCGTGCAATTGTAAAAAACTTGGAAAGGTCGCAAAGGGAGAAAGAGCTTTGCGGTTGGATCAGAGGACAACTAGAAGAATGTTTATAGTTGATGCAGATGAAAAACCTAGCCAATTTCCCCTTCTTAAAAATCCATATAAAATGTGCATAAAAAAACCTTTCCTTTCGGTTTCAAGTGAAAAAGTGACTCTTTCGACGTCTGAAGACGAACGAGATACGACAGATGACGAACATTTTCTTGAAGAGCAAGAGGAACGAAATTCTGACGAAGACTTTACCCCGCAACCATACATCGAACGTCAATTTACCAGGTGTATAAGCTTAAATCCGCTGTTTTTTTAGGCAAAAGAAAGTCGTTTTTTTTGCAGAAAATAAAATAAACTTTATTCAAAGTATTTTCCCTCGCTTGCTATACATCTTCCCCATCTCTCGGACAATTTGTGTATACCACGCCAAAAAAAGTCTTTATCTTTCGATGCAAACCACTCGTCAAGCCATTTTCCGACGTCTTCGTACGAATCGAAGAGTTGTTCAGCGAACGCGTGACCCATCGACGAAAACAGGTGGTAATCAGAAGGGGCCAGGTCTGGTGAATAAGCGGGATGAGGTAGCACCTCCCAGTTGAGTGTTTTCAAGTAGTTTTGGACAATTTTTGACGTGTGCGATGGGGCGTTGTCGTGAAGAAAAATCAGCTTCTC
>CAKNWT010279151.1:5216-18226 GCA_932066315.1 Andricus coriarius | reverse complement strand
AACCTAGAAGCGTCTCCGATCAAGGAGATAGGATTCGGTCGTACCGCGGATCAACGGGCGTTTACAATCGTAGGGTAGATTGAGTACCCAGGAATCAGTGTAAGTGAATAGTCAAAGAGATAACCTTATGTGAGGTTGATTTTCTCTCATTTCTGGCATGGTGTGGATTTGTGCTTCTTTTCTTTGGAACTGTCAGTCTTCCTCTACCAGGTCTTGTGATCTGGGGCTTTAGGCTGACATACCTACGGGAATCTCTGGTCCGCACCTGCCCGCCTAAGGGGAAAGTCTGAAATTATCATTTTTTTCCTTTTTAAAGTCAAAAAGAAGTAGGGAATACTATCTGCACCCTCTACCAGGTTTCAATCTGGGGCTTGTGCCACTAGAATTCTATCGACCTTTTTGATTACAGTAAATTAAAATGAGATAAATACAATAATCGATTAGTACAGAAAAAAACTTGAAAGAAATCCCAGTCTCACCCTCTACTAGATTCACAACCTGGGGCTTGTGTGACAGGAATTTATACAGAGTTGGAGTACCTGATAAATACTAATTGATTATTGACTCCGTGATTGTTATTTGTGGCTAAAAGACCTACGGTGTGAGAAAACACCCAGAATGGAAATCTAGACTCAAAGAACAATTTCCAACGGTCTCACATAAGTAGAATAAAAACAAATTGTAGTCCACTGCCAGGTGTGAAAACCTGAAGAATTGTGGCTTTTGTGGTAGGAAACTTAAATGGAATTTTATCATAGGCATTGCACTAGGTCTGGGTAGATTGAAGTTTTAGTTATGACAAAATTCAGAAAATAACTTACAAAAAAAGTCCTGGATACTCAAAAAGAAGAATCAGGTAGGGTAACTTGGGGAAAAATAATAGAATCTAATTCGTATGTGTTTCCTTTCTCACTGCTCTTGTGATCCCAGAATTAAAACAAATAAATCATAAACACGCCAAAATATCACAATTGATCTAGAAAATGAATCAAAATCGAAACCGGATTAGGGTTTTTGAATCTTCAGCCGTAGTTGAATTAAGATCAGTCAAAAGTTATATATCTAAGATTTTTTAAGTGCAAATTATTTCCGATTCCAAAGCTTACGTGTTGAAAAAAGTATAGAATTTCGTCAAGGGTAGAATGGAGCACCAATTCCAGTTCCAAGGGTGTCATTGCTTGTTACTTTAAATAATAAAGTGGTTAGGGGCAATTTTAATGTACTTCCAAAACTTGACCCAGTTTGCATAATTGGTCTCGAGTTATTGGATTGGAGATACAAATTTTGGCAATCATCAATATTGTCAGAGAAAAGCTCTAATTTGCAACATCACTATTAAAAAATACCCGTTACAAACGTAAATATATGCATCGAATGTAACTTATAAAATGTAAGACACAAGAAAATTGGCATAAAATCGAGATTAGCTGATCTAGGCTCAACGTCGGAAAATATAAGTAAACACGATAATGTTACAACTGGTACCCCTGGTGGGACCCCTCAAATTCGATAATGTTACAATATAAAGCAATTTCGAATTGAAAAGCTCAAAATTGTACAATTTAAAAAAATTAAATCATATTACATCAATTCTGTTTTCTATTCTTTATTTTAATTTTCAATGCAACATTTTTAAATTGTCCGATTTTTAGTTAAAGACTTAAGCAAATAATTAATTTCAAATTGAAAAATATTTGATTGGAAAATTTCAAGAATGAATAATAATTCCAAAGGAGGATTTGAAATTAAGGATGGAGGTTAAAATAAAAACAGATAAAAATTTAACTATCTGAAATTGATATATCAGTAAATGAATAATTTCGGTAATTTTAAATGGTTACAATTTTAGTGTTCTGAATTTCCATGTTGAACGCTCAATTTTTTATTTTTCCCTTCCATAGGTTTTAATTTTGCAATTAAAGTTGAATAGGTTGAATTTCGGAAAGTATAATTAGCAATATAAAAATGATTTATTTTTAAGCGATTTAAATTTACTTCAAATAATTGAAATCTTAAAAAAATGTTTTAATATCACAATTTTTGCTGATTAAAATTTTTTTTTCGGTTTAAATGAAGTTCACATTCGCTTAAGTTTCAACGTTCCGGAGTAAAAAGATTTTCATTTTTAATGTTTCCTAATTAAAAGTTACTATTTAATTTGAAAGTTTTTGAAAATAATTCAATTCATGTTTTGATTTTGGACAAATTTATCTAATCAGCTTTAATGTTGAATTATAATTTTGTAATGTAATAAGAATTTAAAATTGTAGAATTTCAGAAGCTTGACTTTAAAAGATTCAATTTAGTTTTCAATATTAAATTATCATTTATTATTCTTTTTGGCTTTAAAATTATTAAAATTCAAAAGTTTCAATTTTTAATTATATAATTTTGAACGCTTCTAATTATTATAAATAATAAAATTTCAATTCTTCTGAATTTTAAATGACCCCATTTCCCAGATTTAAAATCTTAAAATATTCCACTTTTAATGTTTTGACATTGTCCTAATTTCGAAATTTTAATCTGGAATCATTCAATTTCGTGATTTTTCAACTCAAAATTATGAGAACCGGGTAGGAACCGGGTACATTTTGGAAATTGAGACCTGATAAAACCCAGTTAGAAGCGGGTAAAACCCGTTTCTATCCGTTTTCTATGTTTTTTACCTGACATTTTAAGCAAAGAAATATAATGCATACATATTTTTGTTCAAGTGCTCCGAGAGTGCAAATTTCGATTTCAACTGCTAATATATTTTAGCGAATATATCACGATGATTATTTTATTTAAATATATATTATTTAAACCGCACTAAAGAAATTGGAATTTATTTAATGTATAGGAGAAAACGTCACTTAACATGCGTCCATTACGACACAAGACTAAAGAGAGAAGAGAACGCTGTCACTCAAAACTTTTAGGAAAATCACAACATTTCTTTAAATCTTAATTTAATCCTTATTGGTTTATTATTTTAAATGATGATTTTTTAATATTATATAAATTTAGTATAAATTGTAACTTATTATCATCTTTAATATGGTACTGTACCTCCGATTCACTAGAATTGAACAAAAATACACATAATCACGAAGTAACAGTAAGGAAACCCAACGTTAATGCATTCGCGGCAGAAAAGTGTGGCAACTTTTTGTGGAATAGTGCGGGGGAAGTCCCCATGACTTGTGAGTGGAATATCTGTAAGAGCCGAGAGTGGCTGAGAGACGAGTGTCATTCAAATTTAGCGCCAAAATAGTCGATAACTTTCGGCTACTCTCGGCTTTTTTCAAGATTACTTCGTGCGACTTCGCGACTCTCGCAGGCATTCCATTCACCAGTCTTGGGAAATCCCCCTCTCCTTCTTGCAACTATTTCCAGAGAAGTTGCCATGTTTTCGTAAAACACAACTTTCATGTTACCGATTAATTGTATTCATAGAAAGCTCCTTTTTAGAGTGATTTTAAACGTGTGACGTTGCAAAACTTTTGCAACTGAGAAAGTCCCAACTTACTCATTTTCTTAATTTTTCTAATAAAGTTTTGAGGATTTGGTTAATGATGGCTCGGGAACTGTACTGTACACCACGACTAGGGCTGTAATTATAAGACTTTTTATTTGAAGGACTGATTCTGTTTTGTTTTGTATTCGATGGATTGTTGGCGACTATGAGGTACTTCGAGGGGCATCTAGAACATCCGGAACTTCAGAGTGACTTCAAAAGACCTAGGGATATTCGACGCAGTTAAGATGCTGAGTTCCAGAACTATTAAAATTCTCCCGCTAAAATCACAGCAACCAATCAAAGCTTTGACGAGTACGTCGCCCCCCAAAGAAAATCTTTGTCGAGATGCCGACTGGATTCAAGGAGTATTCTAGACCACTCTAAAAATCGAAATTTGACTTCACCCGGTGTGGAACTCTACAATAATTCTTTTCCGAAGTTTTTATTCTCAATTCCCCAGCATGACTAGTGGCTCTTCAGCTCAGGAGCGGATTATTACTTTTGAGGCTACTGGTACCAGAGGAGATCTTTTGCTGATTTCAATAAGAACTTGGGTTCCAGGCTGCCACCAACAGGTCTTACCGGAGAGTAAGGAGGATAATTATCCATCGAATTAGCTACTTTTGGTTGGCTAATATGTTAAATGTGGAGATTTG
Source organism: Andricus coriarius (assembly GCA_932066315.1). Classification (NCBI taxonomy): domain Eukaryota; kingdom Metazoa; phylum Arthropoda; class Insecta; order Hymenoptera; family Cynipidae; genus Andricus; species Andricus coriarius. Next base: position 14,065 of record CAKNWT010279151.1, on the reverse strand, counting down.
AATAAACTACTTGGGTAGCTAGCACCCAACGTTGTCAGCACTGAGGTCCGCTACGTCACGCGACCCGCCGTCTCGCTAGATCCGCCATTCAGCATCCGAGCGACGAGAAGGGGAAGACGAGTGAAGGAACGCGCCCAGAGCACGCTGAGAATCGTTCTGTTTTCTGTTGGTGCTCCCGAGGTGTCAAGTCGCGATTATAGTGAACGTCCATTTTGCTGTCTTCGAGGATCGCAATCGCAGGAGATTTGGCTGTTTATACACGGTAAGACTCAATGATTGTAATTAGACTCAGTCGGGGAACTGAATCGACACGTGGCCATTTTTGTTGTTACAGATATTTCTTTTGCAGTTGTGATTTTGCGTTTATTGAGTTTTGAGTTTCTTTCGGGGAAAGTTTAATGGCACGTAGTTGAGTCGCTATTTGGTGACTGGGCCTATTCCTAAAGTCTTGTGATTTAGTGTTAACTGCTATTCTTGATTGATTTTATGATTACTGTTGTTTTTTTCTAATTGATTTTGTGTTTATTATATGCTATAATTTTGATTGCCCCTTAGATATTACCCTTGTAGTTTTTCTTGAATTAAAACAATATTCATTAAATTATGACCATGCTACAAGTTTGATTACCCCTTCTGATTAATTGCGAACACACCCGTTAACTTTGACCATGCCTTAAATTTTGATTACCCTTTTTGAGTTTGATCTTACTCTTGAATTGTGACCACAGCTGTTAATTATGACCATGCCCTAAATTTCGATTACATTTTTTTTATTAAAATTTTTATTTTGACCACACCCATTAATTATAACAATACCCTGAAATTTCGATTATCCCTTTTGATTATCCTTGAGATTTCACTGTACCCGATAATTGTGATCATGTATCAATTCTGATTATCTCTTTTGATATCGATTTCACCCCTGTGTTATGATTGTACACCAATGAATAAAATTATGCCTAAACTATGACTGATCCTATGAGATTGGGCATCCTCGGAAGTTAGTTGAAATGCATCTTGAGTATAAAGTATGACTTTTAGATTGAGAATTTCGATTTAGGAAAATGTCGTGGATCATTCCAACGGAGGAGCCTAATCTCTTATAGATTAGTTAGGTTAGAGACTTTAGCCAAAGTTAATTTGTTCATTTTGAGATTTGTATGAAGGAGATCTTGAGATCTATTACAGGTTTGTTTTATTGATTAACCGAATAATAATTAAATGTTACCAGGAAACTTATATTCATTGATAAACTTTTGGAATTAATAAATTAATTGTTAAATTATTATGATGAGCGTTAAGAGTTATTATTTATTGAACTGAGGGATCTTTTATTTTACCACCGACCACCCCCTCTGCCATCATGCAGATTTTCGGTGTCTGAGCTAGCGAAATTATCTGGTATACTGTTTTAGGCTTTAAGATCCAGTAGGCGCAGTATCTAAGGTAAGTGTTAATTATTATTATTTCGTTAAATAATAATATCAATCTCACAAACGATTCATATACCATTGCAGATGATCGGAAAACTTCTATTGAAAATATTTGGTGTTAGTCATTCCGATTCAAAACCATAGAACAAAATTGTATTTAATGAGCACTCGCCGATTCACAACAGTCGACTGAGCAGGCCATTTCTTTTTTCCTGTGGCAGTTCTAATTGTTTTTCACTCCGAAATTGATTTGTAAACCATTACAACTCCCACATCGACTTTTTTTTGCCTACCCTCTTGAAAAGAAATACCAACTCAAGACAGCATATATATTTGTTGAACAAAATAAATTCAGGAATAAACTTGATTTAATTTGGACAAAAGTAATTATTAATTTATTTTGTTCGCGGCAAAATTAACTTTGAGAACTACAAACATTTGGGATAGGAAACGAAGTAGGCAGGAGTTGCAATATTTATCAGAAAACATTTTGCTAATATAGAAAGTCATATAACATGTACACATTCTTTTTTCATTGATTGACTAGTAATCCATCTAGAAGTTTCTTATATTTAAATTCTGCTTCTTTTTTTGTGTTAGCCCAAGCTTTCGTATCACATTTCGATAAAATCCATTCCGGATTCACAGCCGCTTCTTTAACTTTTATTTTACATGGAACGGTATCATCTTTTTTCAATAATTTTGGTTTACGGCGCTTTTTATTTATGGCAAAATCACTATTTTCAATGGCATTTTCTGCTACAGCATACTCGACTTTATCAAATCTGCTCAATAATCTGACCCCACCTCGTAAGTTTGATCCTTGTGTTTCTAGAGTGAGAAGATGTTTTTCCGAATTATCCATAAACTTAATACTCCTGCACAGATAAACAGAAATATTATTTTGCAATCTTTTTATGTTTTGAAATAGACAGGATCCAATAATACAAAATTTACACCAAAATTTCGGTGTCAGTAGACCTGAACCTTAAAAATACGGAACAGATTAAATTGTTTATATAAAATAAAACTCGCAAATTATTTTCCAAATGCTATTTTAAAATGTCTAATTTTGCGTTATTATAATACAACAACAATATCCAAAAAAACGTACGTGTCTAATATTTTGCTCAGGTGTTTGGCAATATAATTCTGGAAAGCATCCGATACTCCGAAAACTTTAAAATCATCCCTACGTTCTAAATCTGGTCGCAGAGACTTTTTTTCACATGAGTCTGTTGTTTTATCTATGAGAAAAAGTTTAACATTACAAGTATCCTTAAATACGTGAATTTAGAAATAAAATAACTGTAATGCCATTCCGCACTAAGCAAAAATATTATCAAGAAAAACATTATTGTTTAGGTTAAATGTGAAGCCTGATAATTCAGAAATAACGCCTTTTTCAATAAAAACTCGTGTCTTGCAGCATTTTTCACTGGATACAGTTTTCTTACACTCGTTTAGCTTTTGCAACAATCGTGAATATTCTTTTTGGTAATCTAACCTATTTTGCTGGCTTCTGCTACACCACCTACATGAGCTCCTGTAGCGAATTCATTAGTCATTGGTCCTTCGCAAACCCGGTTTAGGAATATGATTTTTTATAGATTAGATTGGGTATGGGAAATTCGGGAGTGGTGCAAAAGCTGCACTAAGTGTAAGAAAACTGTAACCAGTTGAATGTGCTATTAGATTGCTTTTCACTCAATTAAAATGTGATCTTGGGATAATTTATTTTAAAAAAATAAAAACATTTCAAACTAAAATAAGAAACAGCTGGAAGGGTTCAATCGTAAAATAAATAAAATAAAATAAATATCATGCACAAAACATAAAGAGAATCGAATAAGAAACGGCGCTAATATGGCTAATGGCGATAATATAGCGAATGTAATTTCTTCACAGCATGTGCTAAATTTATAAATTAAATAAAGCTTTCAATAAAACAACTAATTTTATAATGCGGGAAAATAAATATATAATAATCATAACCTGGCATTCTTACGAAACCCTGCCGATTGAACGGCAGTGAAACGACACTGCCCAGTGCCCTTTCAGTGCTGCACGTTTAAAGCTACTCAGGTTCCAATTTTAAATGCTCACAGACGTTCTCTTTATACTTGCCACTAGGCTACCAAGTAGACCACCTAAAAGGGATTATAAGTTAAAATGTGTAAAATTTTGAAATTACCGCTCCGAAAGTTAGCAATTTAGAATCTGCGGGTTTCGATAATTTTAGATATTCAATTTTTTTTTAATCTTAAAATTTGAATGAATAAAATGTATCCCGTAAACGGAATAAGATACGCCAAAATAGAAAACAGTTTTTGGATTCAACTCCGAAATAGTATATCAGTATGTAATTTATAATTATAAAATGAATATAATGAGAAACTTCATAAATAACAAAAAAGTGTTAATAGTTTGAAGAAATGTTTAAAAAGGATTCGGGTTGGTGGCGGCCAACCACTGTACAACGCTCTGGCCCCCCCCCCCCCACGGTACGTGACTGATAAAATAGGACAGAAATGTAATATTCCCTACTAAAAAAAAGTCAGGAATCGTCACAAATGGTCAAAAGTTCTGACGATTCCTGAACATCCTGACGAGTCTGACTATTTCTAAAGATATGCTAATTCACATCCTATCAGGTAGCTCATCGGATAGGGCCGCAGGTAGCCCAACCCAAAAGGATTAAAAATTGAAAGCAATTTTTTCTTCAATGTTGCATATACATATTCAAAAGTTAGAAATTCAGAATCTACGGGTTTTAACGATTTCAGATACCTAAAAAATTTCCTACAAAATTTAAAATAAGGATAAATATAATGTATCTTGTAAAGAGAAAGAGATACGTCAAAACGGACAAAATTTTCAAATTTACATTCAGTCATTTAATATACATATACATATAAATATTAATAATTAAATAAAAGTAAAAAGACAATATGCATAAATAAATATAAATAATATAAAATAACGTGGGAAACATAAAAGGAATTAGGTTTTATGGCATTCTATTCTTGGACCCCTAATAAAAGGATTATCCTTCGGACCCAAGCTCTGACGAGTTCTGAACATTTCTCATGAATTCTAAATTTTCCTGACGATTTCTGTCGAGAAACGTAACAAAAGTGGTCAGAAGTCCTGACTTTTTTTCTGACGATTCCTGACTTTTTTTTAGTAGGGTTTGTCAACATTTTAAATTGGAAATTAATTAAATTAATTATTGATTAATTAATTACCCAATCCAACACCAAGTACAGGGGACCCAATTCCGTGGCCAAAAATTCGGCAAACCCATTAAAATGTACAAAAATGAATTCTAATTACACCTATACATGAGTTTTTGGGTCGCAGATTCCAAATTTGAAATTAAAATTTATAAAAACACACACACACAAAATCGCGGACCCAATATGGCGGACAAGTATTTCAGAAAATTATTGGATTTAAATTAAACGTTGTACCCAGAGGGTTTCAAGGGCGCTGATTCCGAATCTAAAGTTGCAATTACAGAAAACAAAATGGCAGATCTAATATGGCGGACAAGTATTTCAAAAAATTATTGGATGTACTTGAAACGTTGTATCTAGGGGTTATCGTGGCCGCTGATTCTGACTCGAAAGTTTAAATGTAAAAAACTCACATAATTTAATTGTTACAGGCAATTTATTTAAAAAAATAATCCAGCGAATCAGCTTGTTGTAAATTTGTCATAAAGTAAAAATTAATAAACAATTTATACAATTATAAACATTTTTTGAGGCCTAAGGGCACATCAATACTAAAAAAATTGCGGTAAAGGCATTTCATTCAAAGATAATTTTTAATTAAAAAGAATCTGTTTTTTATTTCAGTATTTTAAACCAAATTGTTGAAAAAATATATTCAAGTCTGTGAGTTACGGGAAAACTGATTACCCAAATCGACTGTACGGAAAATGAAGTCCATTGATTTTAATCATTGATTTAAATTAACAAATAACTATATTGATTAAACTTGTGTTTAAAAACCATGTTGATAAGACTGCTTTTGTAAAACATTCCATTCGACGGCACTAACATTAATTGCATGAGAGTACAATTAATAAGAACATAAGACAGAGATGCAGCTCGGTGCCCGGTCTCTGGATTACTACTGAGACAAAACTCGATACATGCATACACAAGAGTCGCTCATCATTCGAAATATAAGTGTTAGAGCACTCATTCTTGTGAATCATACTAATATATATCAATATATGTAGAACTACAAACTGGGATTTATCGCTCTGTTTTCTCACGCTTAAGATACCGCCCGCTTTGTGATGCTTAATTGAAGAGTACAGAGCTTGTAATGGTACATTGGCCGTCCGCTTTATACTATCACAATATTGGAAAACTAACACATCATTGTAGTTGAGTGAGCAACATTTTATTAATATTTGAAGAAGATAGATAACATAAGTCATTTAAGATTATCGGACAACTCGGCCGCTCCCATTGTCGAAAGAAGCAACAGACAAACTTTATATATATATATATATATATATATATATATGTCGATCGTAGTGATTCTAACTGTTGGAATCAGACCACTCATTCCCGCGTGAAATTCAATGATTCTACCCAATTGCCATTTAGACGAGGGAGAGCATCATATTTAATGAGCACTAAATAAAGGATTTTAATATTATTATGAGGACTTCTCCACTTATAAGGTTGTTGTAAAGAGTGTAGGTACTCGACGTTCCACCTGCGTCAAAATATTTAAGAAATGCGTTGTACAATTTGCCAGCGAGTTAATATATTTTTAAGAACCGATTTAACACAAGGTTCAGGAGGACTCGCAAGAGGAGCTAGTTTAAAAAATGTCCTGCTATAAGATGAGAGAAGTCATTGGGTTTATCAGCAGGGGGATAAAGTGCCAAGAAGTGCCTTCGATAGATACATTATTGAGCATATCGGGATCTCGACGTAATTGTGTTAGATTATGCTTCAGCTCTCGATCAGCACCCTAGAAAGTCGTGTCATTATCACTATAAAGATGAGCAGGCATACTGCGAGGAGATGCAAAGCGCTGACAAGCAGCTAAAAAACCTGGGGACAAATAGTCCGAAAATAATTCCAGATGAATCGCTCACGTGACACAGCATACAAAAAGTGCAACATACACTTTATAGCTTTTATTTCCTCTACCTGGAGCGAAACGAATTTGAGAAGTACCTGTATAATCTACTCTAGTATGAGTAAAGGGTCTGATGTCCGCTATATTATATTCACGGCAGTAAATGGTATTTAGCAAACATCCATGATTTTTTCTTTCGTCACCTGGGCGTCCTAACCCCACCTGTCATTCGACTTAGAATAAACTGCATTGCGGCACTCAGTCGAAACGGATTACTGTCATGGCGATTGGATACGGACGTGTAAATTTGCCGCTCTTCAATTTTATTGTGTTTATATAAGTTTTAAAGTGTTTAATTACATAAAAATTTGTATTTCGTGAAAGTTCCGGTGACTTGTTCTATAGAGCATTGTGACTTTGTTTGAACTCACTTAATTTTTTCTTGTTTTTGCACTTTTGTTTATACGTAACTGTAACGGTTGTCTTTGCTACAGAACTATGGGTGCGTGTTCGGAGTGTAAAATAATTATATCCATGTTTCGGAATCTCAAATAAATCTTTTGAAAAACTTAAAAAGGGACAAATGGACTATGTCTGCAAGGTATGTTCTCCATTGTCCACTAGTGCCACCTCGGCGGCAGTGTTTCTGGCAATTCAAGTGGGAACCCTGGGACCACTCTCTGCAGGATGTTGGTGGTACAAGTATAGTACCCCCGGCTCCCTCCACCGTTGCTGTCTCGGAAAATGCTGGTACTCTACCATCTGGCCTCGCTGAACTCTTGTGCAAAGTGGTCTCCGACGGCCAAAACGAAGCGCTTGTGCAGTCACGGGAGAAGGAAGCTAAAGATTTGAAAGCCATATGGGTGACTCTTGAGCACGTACTCAATGTCAACGAGCGAGCGACTCTGCATACGACGCTGGAAATTCATGGTCTCCCCATGAAGACTAACGAAGACCTCATTACCTCCATGGAATCTGTCGCCAGGGCGTGTGACGATGTTTTCGGAGAAAACACAGAAAGTTATGAAAAACAACTTTCCGGGGTCTAGCCGAAGCCAGACTTAACCTCCAAACCCGAAGAAAAGGCCGGCCTAACAATATTATTGTATCTCCGAAACGCCAGAGTACCCTTAACGATCATGTTAATAGAATCTTTTTCAATCCACACGAACGGGGTCGAGAAGTAAACAACATAGTAAGCTAGCAGACAACGCAGACAGCCAACAGCAAGGAAACAGGACGGTAGGATGCAACGAAACCAGCACGGCGCACCGGTCCCGCGCATGGCATGGCGTCACTACCGGACGACTAGGTCACATCGGTGAGGTGGGGGGTGCCACAACTGGCAGCCATGTTTCGCAGTACACACCATACCTCAGCGCCACCTTCCATCGCCGGCACCAAAACATCGCGTCATGACTAGACGACCATGTGCAATGTCGAAGGCAGTACGTAACCGAGTCAACCAGCCCTGTACCACGGCATGGATAGACGACCCCACGCTGCTGTGATTCAGTAAACGGCCATATTCGAGTTAGCACGTGAGGACCAATGGGCAGCGCGCAGCAGAAGTATAAAGGCACCCATTGGCCAAGATCGGCAGGCCAGCCATCTTCACCCCAACCGACCAATCGAGAGGCACGACACGAAGGCTCGAGAAGGTAGGAAGCGAAGAGGAATTCGGGACCTGTCACTTGTTTTTCTGACTTGGCGGCGGTGCGTGCGTAAGAACCGGAATTCCGAAAATTACCATCTTCTAAGAAACCGGAAATTAAAGAAAATACGAAAATGGAGGCAGACAAGGCCATGTATGCTAGATGGCTTCAAGGTGAGTGGCCTTTGTAGTTTTCTCGCCTATTCAGTGTTTGCTTCTCTCGACCTCGCGCGGTGTGACCGTCGGGACCACGTGCGTGGATTTAAGTGTAGTGTTGGCCGAGATTCTCGCTACACCCGGGAGTGAGGCACGCCCGACTCAAAGCCCGACTACAGAATGTAATACTACAGACTGTAATAATAAAAATTCAACGAGCTTCGTGGGTTCTTCGTGAGTCGAAAGAGTGCGACTCACGAACTCGGTAAAATCCGGTAGTTGTGTCGCAGCCGCAGTTAAGTGGCAGCCTAAAAGTGTTTTTTTTTTATAAACAAAAGTAACTGGGTTTTCCAATCCTGGGCCATCCCCGGCCAGGACACGTGATTAGCCGTGGTGCACAAGGATAAAATTTGAAAACCTTGTTGCAGGCTCTAGGTGTAAATGTTCGTAAGGATGACGTTGTCAAACTATATATAATTATAAAAGCACCTTCA
>CAKNWT010279131.1:0-12847 GCA_932066315.1 Andricus coriarius | reverse complement strand
CTGACTGTATTAAAGGGCATCCCACGAGATGGAAGAATAGCGAATCGGGTGTCTGAAATTCAAACGACGCTTCCTTCAGCACACTGGCATTATGTACCATCAGCAAGTAATCCAGCTGATTGTGCATCGCGAGGTATTCCTGCCAAGAACTTAGCTTCTTTTTGACTTTGGTGGAAAGGACCAGATTGGTTAACGTCATCGTCTATCTGGCCAGTCCGACCTCCATCAAGAAAGAAGAACAAAGTGGATATGGAGGAACGAGAGGTGCAAGTCAACACAGCCACCATCGTTCCGGTATTGTGGGACCTTCTTCATCGATTTTCTACATTGGAGAAGCTTCTACGAAGTACAGCTTGGATACTGAAATTCCTGCTATACCGTCGTCATTCATCACATCCGACGAATCCAGTGTTGACACCCTTAGAACTTCATTCTGCAAACCTATCCTGGATTCGACACGAACAACGTCATTATTTCGAAGCTGAAATCAAGAACTTGATGTCAGGGAAGAAGATCTCTCCGAAGAATAAATTGGCTCGATTAACACCTTATCTTGATGCTAAACAGCTACTACGAGTCGGAGGTCGCTTGAAAAACTCTATTCTGAATCCAGACGAAAAACACCCTCTCATTCTCGCTGCGGAATTTTCGTTAACGACACTACTTGTCGAGTACCATCACCGACGTTGTCTTCATGGCGGTGTTCAGCTGACCCTCGGAACCTTGAGACAGCAGTACTGGATTCTGAAAGGTAGATCTGTCGTCAAAACTTTTATTGATCGATGTTTGCCATGTCTTCGTCAGAGAGCCGCCACATCTCAGCAACTAATGGGAGATCTTCCAGCAATTCCTTTAACTCCAAGTAGACCATTTCTACACACTGGTGTGGATTATGCTGGTTCTATTCGCCTTCGTACCACCAAGGGTCGCGGCCATAAATCTTATAAAGGCTATATTGCCGTTTTTGTTTGCTGCTCTACCCGTGCTGTGCACTTGGAAGTAGTAGGACTTTGGGAGGCAGCTGTAAAGTCTTCTCAACACCACATTCGGCGAGTCCTCAGGGATAGAACTTTGACCTTCGAGGAAATGAGCAACTTTTTTTTCTCAAGTGGAGGCTTGTTTAAATTCTCGTCCTCTGCAAGCCATGTCTGATGACCCTGAAGACCTCAGCGCGCTTACTCCAGGCCATTTTTTAATCGGAGAGCCTCTCAACAACATACCGGAGCCGGATTTGCTTGAGAAGCCTGTCACTCGCTTAACTCGTTGGCAGCTTGTTCAGCAAATGCAGCAGCATTTTTGGCACCGGTGGTCATCTGAGTACCTAAAGGTACCCCGATCCAAATGGACATCAACCTGTCCATCGATGGAGATTGATGACCTAGTTCACATTCGAGATGAGAACCTCCCAACCACCAAATGGGCCTTAGGACGTATCATCAATATACATCCAGGATCTGACGGTCATGTGCGTGTAGTGACTCTTCGCACCAAAGGTGGTGTTTTAGACAGGCCAATAGTGAAGTTGTGTCTCCTGCCAAAGGCAGTGAAGAAAGTGTTGTGATTTTTTGTTTGCAAGTCGATTTTCTTATTTTTTATTATGTTTCAGTTTCTATGGCATGTCATGAATGCATGTATGAGATTATTCTTATTGTTCATTTTGTCCAAATGAAGTGGGCGGAATGTTCGGAATTGACTGATTTATTTGTTCTTAATGTTTTTTATTCCAAACTATGTTTTATCCACCATTATTTATTTAATTGTCTGTTAATCTATTTATTCTCAAACGCTTTAAATTTTATCCTTTTATGAATATCATTTCTTATATTCTAATTTTATAATTACTTTCTCTTCCACATGATTCATTCTATTCGCAGTGTATTATATATTTCGGCAAGTAGGCTTGTTGACAGTGTGAGTGTGTCGTTCTCGTTAGTCGTCGTCGTACAAGCGAACATGGAAGAGCCTTGATTCTTCTTTTCGTGGATCAAGACGGGCTAAATAATCGTTAATATACCAGTACTTATTTTTTTTAATAAAGACGGCTCTGAGTGGAGCATTATTAGTTGTCTTTAAATTATGCATCAACTTATTGTCTCACCTCCTTTTTAATACCATACATGAACGTTATTGAGAATGAATTGCCGAAATCTACTTCACAGTTCCACAAAGTTTTTTATATTGTTAATCATTCGTGGACACAGTTCGTAGAAATCGACACAATATCAAGATTGAATTTTTGTTCTTCGCATTTCTTAAGTACTTGTTTCAGCTCTCTTTTACTTTTTCTATATTGTGTATAAAACCATGGCTTTGAACGACGCAGTTTTTTAGATCGTTTTACGGTCATGTTAAGTTCTGTCGCTGTCACTTTAATAGCATTAATTAAATTTTTTGAAAGGTCATCTATCGACAACATTGCAGAGTTAATATTTGGAGGGTACTGGATAATTTCTTTAAATTTATCAGCAAAGTCATTATTCCACTTGAAACAAGGGGTGCTCGAATAATTCGCATAATTTAAATTCGAGCGATCTAATAACTTCAAAGCTATAGGAAAGTGATCCGATCGAGTTGGAACTTTCAGCACTTGGAAATCCTCGACTTACGGAATTCCCACACTATCAGACCAGACAAAATCTATGATTAAAGAACTTTTTTCTCTTATGAATGTACATTGAGCTGGACAGTCGCTTTTAGTTGTCCCATTCAGGACAAAAAACCCATTTTTTCAAAGCTTTCTACCATCTGTTTTCCCCTTTTGTCTAGATCAGCGACGAGACTTGTTCTTACGTCATACAAATTTAAATTGTTACAGAGAGTTTCATCCTCTAATTGATTTATTTCTCCAATTTTACCATTAAAATCCCCTCCCACAATTATCAAGTATTCGGGATATTTCAATGACAGGTCAAACATTATTTCCTTTAGATTGAACAGAAAATTATCAAAATTAGAATTGGGGCTAGAGTATGTTGATCCAAAAACTATATTAGAACTATTACCTTCGAGTTTAACAAAAATGTAATCCTGTGCCACAGATATCGTTTCCATTTTATATTTTTTTGCGTTCTTGATGACAAGTAGACCCCCATTTGCTTTTCCTTTTGAAGATTCTCTGGTAGCCGCACTGTAGACAACTTGACAGTCGATGTTTCGTTGAGGATATCCTTACTCTTCTCTACGACAATCATCGCGGCTAAGGATACATCAAAATACTGATTATCCATGAATAGTCGGGTTCCTTTAATCGTTGAGGACTTCCCAAGACTCTCCAGCTTTTTTTTTGGTAATCTTGAAGCTTCTTGCGTATTTCCCTTTGTTCGTGAGTAAAATCATTTGCGAAAAATACCTTCAGCGAGCGCAAATTTTTAGCATTCTCAAATGTTTCATATTCAAATTTTGAAGTCGTAAATGTAATTAGAACAGGTCTTGTTCCCTCTTTTTCCCCAAGACTACTCACCTTTTCAAAACAATCAATAGGTATATTAATTTTAGCTTCCTTGAAAATCTTGTGTATATTTTGAGTTCTTCTAAGATCTTTTCATCCGAGCTCTTTAGCAATTTAATATCTTCAGTCATTTGCTGAACATTTGCTACTGTGGATTTTACATTCTCCTAAAGTGATATTAAGAGAGATTTAACATTCTGTTGGTCGGCATAACTATCGAATTATCTCTCACTTTACACTTTAAACACACGAAATACGAATAAGCTACGTAAGCTCTCAGAAAGGGGTGAAGTACATAGAAGCTAACAAAACTTTAAGGATTCGCAGGAGATGATTGTTTTCGACCAACTCGAATGAAAACGATACAAAGATTGCTTAAATTATAAAAACAATATTCAAATTTTTGAGTTATGCTGAAAAGGGTGAGAGATAAGCGAAAGCTGACAACATTTGCAGGGTTTTCTAAATGGGATATTGAAATTTATGTGACAAGCATAATTAAAAAGTGTAGGAGTAATTTATTCTCATGAAATAATCGGCATAAGAACCTGAACCCTGAAAATCGCGTACCATTATAGTGAGAAGTGCGAAGAGCCCCCTAACCTATACAGTGAATTTTTAAGCTAGTGGAAACGCTGAGTATTATGACGTATACGCCCACCTGCCGACGATGAGCAACTTGAGCGCTAGGTAACCTAAACCTTTATTTCTGGGTGTGTTCAATCAGAATCATTAGAATGGACGAGGCTACTAAAGCGAAGATTGATCAAATGTTCGATCTAATGCAAAAATTAGACACAACGGTTACAGGGCTAAATAACACACACACTGAGCTTTGTATAGATGTTAAAAACTTCAATGCATTTAGGGAGCAGGTCGCGAAGCGGGTATCGACGCTGCAAAACGATGTCGAATACATGAAAAAGAAATCATGAAGCAAGACTCAAAACGAAGAAGCAAAAATACAATCATGTACAACTTACCTGATGACCCCGACCACAATAATGACTTATACTTGGCAGCCATGACAGTTTTTCAAAAGGTGGGACTAAAAATTACTGTAGCAGTGATAGAAGATTTATTCCCTTTGGTGAAATTTCCATCGTAAAGGCCAATAATGATCAAATTCATTGCTAACATATGGGTAAATACGTATTCTCAAAGATGATGGAGTTTAAAAAAAACGATCATCAATCTCTAACGTTTACACTAAAGAGAAAATGGAAGAAAGAAGAATAATTGCACAATATGCCCGCAAACTTCGAGCGGCCAGGTCAAACCCAATTTTGAAACACAATAAAATAGTCCTGAATGGAGAAATAATCAGTTTTGAAGACGTGAAAGTACTTGAAGACAACGAGTTACAAAAAGAATTTGGTTCAAAGCAAAAGGAAGGAGATGATAATCCTACCAGAATCGTAGATAGAAACCTGAATACCCCCAATGAGAGTAGCAAGTCTGGAATGAGCTAAATGACTAGTACTCCCACAGGAAAATAGCTCTATCAATTCACTCCACCAAATAGTCAAACGAAAAAGCAAAGAGGACGCACAAAAAATGACATTAAAGATACCCATAAAAATACTAAAGTGGATAAATTTCTTAACACCGGACACGAGACAAAGGAAAAAAATGTCAACAGACCACATATCCATGGAATAGTAATACACTCCGCGAATATTAGTTTGGAGAGTGTACGGGCTTAAAAATTATGGTCATCTTTTGAAACACAACAGTGAGAAAGATGTTATATGCTTATGCGAAACATGGCTGGAAGCTGATCCTGCGATATCGACTTTTATCCCTGCGCATCTTCAGGTACAATATTAAAAAATATTATAAGATCTCCATGCTATGTTTTTCTAAATCTTTCATGTTAGCAAGAGTAAAATATCATGTGAACTGTTTGGTTCTGGGCCATGTGTACCTGGCCCCATCAGACCCCTTTGAAGATAATTTGGATGACCTCACCTCTATACTTGCTTTTATCGCGCTTAGTCATACAGCCACACCTTTAATTATAGGAGGTGACTTTAATTGCTGCGTAACGGATCTAAATCAAATGAAGTCAGGTACGTTTCGTCAGGGTCTCCTCTTCACATACACTAGTCTATCAATGGCTCAGATTGCCAATAGTAAAGGGAAAAACTCCTAGATATAATGGAGAATAATGATTTAGTTTTACTCAGTGGCAGATCCTTAGGAGATACTCCAGTTCACCACACTTCGGTTGGCCCAAAAGATTGTAGTCTTATAGACTTGATCTGGGCATCTATGACATATCTTAATATACTCATTAATCTCTATGTAATAAAGATAGTTACCTTATCAGACCACCCACCAGTGGCACTGATACTTACTCCCCCGAGTACCATTTATTATAAAACAAACTCACAAGTAAATAAATTTAAATGGAAGTCCTCAAAAGTACATGGATATTTACGAAAAATGAGTTCGATAGCTGACATCTTGAATACGCTTAATGAAATAGAACAATATAATGAGACACTTATCAGTACAATTCCTTCTGGAAGAGCAATAATCGCGTACGACCTAAAAAAAAACAATTCTAATCGCATTGACATAGACGACTGGGCTACATTAGCGGATGGCTTAAATTACGATTTTTTTAAATTCTTCGCATATAGTTGCCTAGAGCATCTTAGGGCTTTTTTCAATAAAATACTAGAACGAGCAAAACTGCTACTCATGTGGCGCGAAAGTACTATTTCAATGATTTATGAGAAATTCCGTGACCACAAAATGGGTCACAGAAATGGACTTCATCCTTGAATTTCAAGCCGGTTTCAGAAGAGATAGGTTGTGTAGATAACCTTTTTGTCCTTTCATCGGTAGCACACATAGAACTACATTAACAAAAACGGAAAGTTTATGTATTATTTATAGATTTTAAAAGCGCTGTTCCTTGAATTAATTACTAGTTGTGCAATGAAAGCAAATAATCAGATACCAGAAAAAGTAGACATTACTAAAGGAGTTCTTCAGGGAGAAGTTACGAAATCTCTTCTTTTCTCCTTGCTTACTAACGATTTTTATGAACACTTAAAGGAAAATGGATCCTCCCGAGAGATCTCGTGACCTTGCAGCTGGTGGGATGGCTTACGGGTCTCATTAGACTATAGAGCTGGAATAGGTGAACCTCAGGGACTACACCGCGAGGTGTGACTACTCCGGGGAACTGACGGACACTAGTCGGTGATACCTAAACTAAAGAGCGATCCTTACACGAGGTAATGGCAAAGCCTCCTGGAATATCGAGGGCGCGAGTTCTCATGCCCCCAAGCTAGGATGTGATGGCCGTGTCAAGAGCTGAATGGCACCAGGGTGAAAAAATCCTTGAACACCCCGGCCTTCCCGCCTCAGTAGAGACGGACAGGCGGGGGTCCAAAAGGAGGTGTCTAGATGGAGACTTTGGGACACCAGGTCGAATCCCATAGTATGTAGACCCATCCCCCACAAGCGGGGCTCTGTGGGAGGTGTTTTCTTATTTTCCTAGCTTCTCGTGGGACTAAAATGAATTCTCAAAAAACAAAACAAACCAAAACCAAAGAGGGGCACGTTCCGGGACCCTCCTCCAATCGACCGCTAAAAGTGGGAGGCACCTTAGGGGGCAACCCACCAGAGGCGGTGCAAACTAAAGATAACGGTGGAGACAATCTTGTCGAAGCCGTTGAAGAGCAGCTAACGGAACTCTCCGTGAGGAGCAGGCGACGTAGCGGGGCACAAAAAAAGGAGAAACCGCAATGCGCGTCTCGCAAACAGCAGCCAAGGCACCACACAAGGGGCAGTGGCTGCGGAAATTTCAGCTGAAGCAACCCCTCAGGCTAATCCTATTGGCAAGAGGAAGAAGGGCTCCGGAGAAACTTCCTCAAACAGGGAGTTGAAACGGCAGAAGGCTCTTCAAACACAGGGCCTTACTTTCGCGCAGATGGCCAACAACGCCTTGGTGAGGGCTGTCGTTGCATCGGGTTATCCTGAGAACTGTCTAACTCTCGAGGAGTTGGACAGGATGAGGGATAAAATCTCTAAAGGGATTGACGCATTACCCCGCGAGGGGCGCGCCCCCAGATTCAACGACATCTTCATCAGGTCGGGGGCCATCGTAGTGGAGGCCGCGCAAATCTGGGCGCGAGACTGGATAGTTGAAAAAACCCCAACGTTTAGGCTTAAAGAAGGCATAAACTTGGAAGTCAAAGGGACGGAGTGTCTGCAGAGGTACCGTAGAGCGACCGTACTGATTCCCGGCACCCCCGAGTGTCCGGCGGTCGTACTGCAGCGCCTGATTTTTCAGAACCCGTCTCTGCGAACTGATTCATGAAAGGTTTATTCCGACAAGCAGGGTTCCATGCCGAAGGGTTGAGGCTGGATTCTGGTCGTCGGTATTCCTGAATCCTCAATCAGAGCCCTTGCGGCTCTTGATTACCGCCCCTATGTAGGGGCGAGTAGGGTTACCTTCCGAGTGACCCAACTGGGCTCCACAGGGGGACCAGAAGCACCCGGAGGTGCCCCGAATTAGCCTGTTAATGGCTGAGACGGGAATCTCCATGGTGCAGACAGGGCTCGCCCTAATCCAAGAACCCTGGTTATGCAGGGAAAAGATTTGTGACTTGTCAGGGTGTGGCTCCATATATAAGGGGCAGCTCGAAAAAACGCCAAGGGCATGCATAGCCGACAAGGGTATGGATGCGATCTTGGTGCCTGAATTCTGCTCTAGAGATCTCACCCTTATTAAGGCAAAACTCAGGGGAAGTAGCGGAGAAAGGCTAGATGTGTATATCGCCTCGGCCTATGTCCCTGGCGATGCCGGGGGATCACTGCCTCCTAGAGAGGTGGAGGCTCTAATTCGGCACTGTCAGGAAAATAAAATCCCTCTGCTGTTGGGCTGTGATGCGTACTCTCACCATACGGTGTGGGGAAGCACAAACATCAACGACAGAGGGAGAGATTTGATTGAATATATAGCAGGCACAGAACTGGAGATTCTGAATCGGGCGATACCCCCACATTCCAGAATAAAAACAGGAGTGAGGTTCTCGATTTGACACTATGTTCGGGTGCACTGAGGAGCAGGATAGTGGACTGGAGTCTCCGATAAGGAGTCTCTCTCGGACCACAAACATATCGTTTTACGATTAACCCTAGGAAAACCGGTGGTTTCCAAGATCAGAAACCCCAGAAATACACTTTGGGGCTCGTATAAAGAGAAACTCAAAGGGAGGCTTGTGGAATTTCCCACAAGCTATGGTACCATTGATGAGTCAGAGCACACTGTGGATTTTCCGCGAAGGGTTCTGACTACATCATATGAGAAAAATTGCCCTACAAGCACGATTAAGTCTAGGAAGGGAGCAGAATGGTGGAATACCCACCTGGAGAGGCTCCGTAAAAGGGCAAGAATGTTGTGCAATGGGGCAAATAGAACTAAATTGCCTTCGGACTGAGACATCTATAACACGGCCCAGTCTGAGTACAATAAAAATATAAGAAAGTATAAGCGGGAAGATTTAAGGGGTTTCTGCGAGGAATCAAAAAACATTCCGGAAACAGAGAAGCTGCACAAGATCCTGGAAAAAAATCCGAAAGCTCGCCTCGGGCTCATAAGGCTTGATAATGGTGAGTTTGCCAAAGACGAAGAAGCAACGCTGAATCACCTGATAGAAGTTCACTTTCCGGGTTTTCAGCGAATCCGAACGGACCAAGAGGGGGAAGGCTGGGGCCAAGAGGTGGTGAGGGCCGACTGGAATTTCGCCTCTATGGGCGCTGATTACAAGAAGGTGGAATGGGCCGTAGGGTCCTTCTGTCCTTTTAAGTCACCAGGGGCGGATGGCATTTATCCAGCGCTTTTACAAAAAGACATGGATTTGGTCGTCCCTCCTCTGACGAAATTATTTAGGGCAAGTATAGATCTTAAACACGTGCCAATGGCATGGAAGGATGGCAGAGTGGCCTTCATACCCAAACCGGGGAGGGAGGATTATTGCACGTTATTACACTGCTGCAAAAGATTTCCGACCAATCCGCCTAACGTCTTTTATCCTGAAGACGTTGTAGAGGCTGGTCGAGAGGTACATTAGGGATGAGGTGCTCTTGGCCTCCCCGCTGCATAGAGGGCAGCATGCTGTTCAGGCAGGCTGCTCGGTAGAAACTGCACTTCATGCTGTTGTGGCGAAATTGGAGCAGCAGTTGGGAAAAAAGGGGTATGCTGTTGGCGTTTTCTTGGATATAGATGGTGCTTTCAGAAATACTCCTCCAGAAGTCATGTGTAGAGAGGCTTTGAGATGTGGCATGCCGGACCAGCTTGTACGCTGGATAGGAAGTATGCTACGTCGGAGAAAACAGGAGACTAGATGGGATGAGGGCCTAGAAAGGGGAATAGCTCTGCGGGGATGCCCACATGGGGGTGTCCTGTCGCCCCTCCTGTGGTGCATTGTTGTGGACGGCCTCCTTCGAAGGCTAAATAAAGAGGGTTATTATACTCAGGGATATGCGGATGACTTTGTAATCCTAGTCAGGGGGGCTCATCTGGAGACGCTGATGGGTCTTATGAGGTCGGCGCTGCGCATTGTAGAGCTCTGATGCCATAGCTCAGGGCTCGCAGCAAATCCTGAAAAGACAAACCTGGTCATTATCACGAAAAATTATAAAATTCCAAAAGTTGACGCTCCAGTATTTTGCGGTGGGAAGCTGACGTTTTCAGATTCGGTTAGATATCTGGGAGTAATCCTAGATAGCAAGCTGAACTGGGCAAAGCACCTGGAGACCCATTTCGGGAAGTTTGTCATGACTTTTTGGATGTGCAGGAGAGCCTTTGGGTTGACGTGGGGACTAGGGCCTAAAATGCATGCATGGCTCTACTCTGCTCTCCTAAAACCCAGGCTCCTACATGCGGCCGTGGTCAGGTGGCCATGAGCGGAACTTATAACAATGCAGGACAGGCTGCGAAGATTACAAACGCTAGCGTTTAGGGGTTTGAGTGGAGCAATGAGGACTACCCTCACAGCGGTGATAGGAGTCATGCTCTGTGAAGAACCCCTACATGTCGCGATAACCCCTAGAGCGGCACACGCGATGGGCCGTCTGGCAAGAGCAAATAGGTGGACTCGGGGGACTAGGCACATTAGGCTCCCGAGTGACATCAGTTTATTGCCGATTTTACAGATGAGGCAATATAAAATAACAAAACGCTTCGACTTTACCAAAGCTTTCCGAGTCTGCATCCCAAGCAGAGATCTGTGGAAAGAAAATGGTAACCCGCTCCTCCAAGGGGAAATCTGGTATACATATGGCTCCAGGGGTGAGGCAGGGTCAGGAGCAGGAATTTATGACAGCAAGAGAGGGAAAGGGATAGGGATACCACTTGATCGACACGCTACTGTCTTTCAGGAGGAGGTCCTGGCCGTCCTTCTCTGTGCTGAAACACTAATAAAAGGAAACACTGCTGGTAGATAGATTACGATCTGTTCCGACAGCCAAGCGATACTAGCTGCAATAGGGAAACCAGACATAACATCAGAACTGGTTTGGGAATGCAAAAAGGCATTAAACCAACTTGCAGAAAGAAACAACGTGGCTCTCATATGGGTTCCTGGGCACACAGGGATCAAGGGCAGCGAAAAGGCGGACCAGTTGGCAAAACGGGGCGCAGCAAGTGAATACATAGGACCAGAACTGGTACTGGGAGTAGCGTATTGCTGTATCGATTTGGCCACTAAAAGCTGGATCCGAACAAAACACCGGGAATACTGGGAGCAGATCCAGGGTTGCCGTCAGGCGAAATCCATCCTGGGTCATACCCAAAGGATGGACAGAGCCAGGGAAATCCTGGGTTTACCCAAGAAAGATATAAGGACAGTGGTACAGATCCTAACTGGACACAACCACTTAAACTACCATATGCACAAAATGAGGTATAACCCCACAACAGAGTGCAGGAGATGCGGCAGGGATGATGAAACATCCCTGCATGTACTAGGTCAGTGCCCGGCATTAGCTGGGCTCAGGCAACAGTCCCTCGGGGCCCATTTTATGGGACCAGAGGAAATTACAACGCTACCAGTAGTCGACATACTAGGCTTCGTCAAGAGGTCTGGGGTCGACTGCTGAGAGCGAATAAGTAAGGGAGTGGCACAATAGGCTTTATAGCTTGAGCGCCAGAGGAGCCCACCATGATCTCCTAGCCTGTCCTAAAACTAACTAACTAACTAACTTAAGGAAAATTAATGTAGAGGAGTATCAATAGACTCAAAAAACGAGGTCAATGTTCTCGCATATGCCGATGATAAAGCTCTCGTGGCTAACTCAGTAATCGAAATGGAACCGAAATTAAAGGAACTAGAGAAATACTGTTCCGATAACAAACTTACAGTATATATATCAAAGACTGGACACAGATTTCAAAATTATTAGAAAGTTTGGTATTAAGAGTGCTTCTCTATAGAGTACAGATCTGGGGGTGCAGGTATTTAGAATCTATCGAAAAAGTGCATACGCATTATTATAAAAATCTATTACAACTTGCAACTTGCACTCCAGATTATGCGATTAGATTAGAAGTGGGGGACGTGATGATCGCGCATACATTCATGAGGCTTACATTGTGCTGGTTAGAAAAAATGTTAAAAATTTATAACTGTAGGTACCCAAACTTTGTTTGGAGAGACTGAAATGGCTAGCATCTACTAATACTGGGAACGTGAGATACAATTGGTACCACCATATGAAACCCTTCTTTGTAGAATGCGAAATGAGTAACTTACTGGAGCGTTACAAAAAGCACCTTATAAGTGTAGATTGAGCTCGGGCGGCCAAATCTCGCAGTCTTATGGTACGTTCTCATCTACCGCAAAATGAGGGATGTGACGGGAAAAATATGTATTGCGACCATCAAAGAGGTGTAATTTTTCCGACCTAAAGGAGGTAGATGAGCTGTATCACCTCATTGTTAGTTATTCGGTACATAATAGAGTAAGAGGCGAATATTTTCCGAAAGCAAGTGATTTAAGTGACCAACTGAGTTTCTGGATCAATATCTTGGCTTCACAAAACATTACTGTAATTAAAACCCAGGTGCGAATTGACCGTCGGTGAACGGTCGGGCCAACCGTCAGACGGTCGGTCCAACTTTGTGCGCCACTGGTCGGGCCAACCAGCTAAATGATAACGGTCAACCGCCTTTGACTTCTTAACGTCGGCCTGACATTTGGTTCCATATATAGGCCATCTATTAAGTCGATTTCGGCCCAACCTTGGCCAACAATGTGGGGTGTACTTTGATTTTTGAAGGTTCAAGGTATTTAAAAAATTAATAATAATTGATTGCATGTATTTTCACTATAAATGTTAATGGTCCTGCTTAGAATGACTACATATATTACATTT
>CAKNWT010279118.1:30320-45704 GCA_932066315.1 Andricus coriarius | reverse complement strand
CTTTTTTGTTAAAACGTTGTGAAATCGGGACAAGAAGTGGATAATAAAATCGACTGTGAGAGAAAGAAGAAAAAAACGTCAAAGTTCGTGTCGAAGAAAAGAAAGTGCGATGGATTTTGTACTTCTACTGTTGATCGTGCTGTTGCAACAAGAAGGTGAGTTATCGATTCTTATTGTATACAAATTTTACAAGCTCTAGAATCTTGATATGTGGATATACGAAAAATTCTCTTCAAATATTTATAAAATTTTAATTCCTCAGTGAACAATCTTTGATTTGAAATCTTTTTTTAGAAATATGCTCACCTGAATTTCACGAGTAAATTCGGCCAAAAAGGAGGTAGATTTTTAGGAATATTGCACTTTTAAAATAGCTTTTCTGTACATAGCAGAAAACATCAAAGGTTTATATCAAAATGTGAGTAAATTATCAAACACGTTATAACGTTTAAAGGAAAATCGCCTTTCTGCAAAATAATAAATTACCTGTACTACATTATTTATAAATAAATGTTCGTGGGGATGCAAACTACATTTTAAATTAAAGTAAATTACATAAATTATTGTTTTCCGTTTATGCAAATAACTCCCAATGCAATTTAGTTCAATTATATATAATTTCTGAGTTACACGTAGTAGGTTCGTTGAGAAAAAGTGGTGAAATTTGGTTTATGACTTTTTTTAAAATGGAACATTGCGAACTCAACCGAAGTATTTTTTGCATTATTTTACACCAAAAATAGAACAAAGATACCAATTTTGAAGATGAAGAATCATATTTGTAGTGTAGATAAATTTTAGAATGAAGATTACGTTTACCTGCATTTTCTGTTGTCACAGGCTACTTGGAAACTCCAGATTATTTTTTAAATGTTTCGAGTGGATCTAAAAAACTTTTAAAATACCGAAGAAATTTTGTTGATGCTTCAATTAGAAGTGTATTTTTATTTTAATTTTTCTTCTTATTTCATTACAAATCATTAAAAAAAATAATACCGAATTCGATAACACGAAAATCATATGATGCACATTTTGTAGAAGTTGGTTCACTTACAAACAATTCACATTCTTGTGCTTATCTGAATACTTAAATAGGAATAAAATAGATGACTTTTTATTTTAGATTTTTCTTAATCATTTTTTTCGATTTCCAACCTAAAATATAAGTGTCATTGTATGGAAACAAAACTTCTGGGGCAGACTTTAGCATAATTATGCACATTTATTGTTAGATCTAAATTATTTATTTTTATTCACAATGTTCAGGTTCCACAACCTAATCAAAATAATTCGCATAATCATAAATCATTCACCAAATTCTTTTATAATTAATAATTATTTTCGGAATTTGCGTGTGTGAATTTGTGTGCGAGGACATATCACCAATTGGAAGTTTGAGCTTTATTTTAATTTCCCATTTTTAAACAAAAGCAACTAAAATGTATAAAAATTACTAAAAACTACTTTAATATAAATAATTTATCCTAGTATTATGTTCAAAGTCTATTAAATCATGCAAATGGGTAAAACCGTCAGGGACTTAAATTTCACAAATTTTTGGCAACGACTCATATATTATTTCACATAATATATTTTAGTTTAATATATTAATATAATATATAGTAATATATATTATTATAGCAGAAGTAGTATTTAAACAAGATCATCAATTGATCTTTTTCAAAACTCATTACGGCTAAGGGGTCGTGCACATAATACGTGACACGTTTTTCTTTTGTTTATATCGTTGTATCTCTTTTGGCTTCAAGGCAATTTTATTCTCGTCTTTATTGAAACAAAAGAAAAACGTGTGACGTATTATGTGCACGGTCCCTAATGACTGATAGTGAACTGCTTATAAATATTTCTATTTCTATTTTTATCAGTGATGCTCATTGCACAGTGATTACCAATTTATTATTTGTGGCGCGTCGCAACGATTGACCTACTGAGTATTGCCCTGATATCAAATGTTAATTATATAGGGCTTATAAATAAATTTCGTTCTTTCTTTTTTTATGAACAAAACATTTTCAATTTATTAGACTATTGTCCCGTATTTTCCAAATTGTATGGTCCAAAGAATAATACGTTCCGAATGCCAGCCGATTCCGAGGATCATAACTTGGTTCCAAAGCCAAAGAAAAGTATTATAAAGTATCAATGAAAATTTTCATTTCCGGCTGATATTTGGAACTCATCATTTTCGTTGTCATTGGATCAAATTTAGTGGGCGGAAGAAATAAAATTTTAAAGACTTGGACCATTGATTAAACTGCCTACGAACAATATGTCATCCAGTGACTATATATAAAGTTTAAAAACTTTATTAATGGAGTAAAAAGTCTCTTCCCCAACTAGGTAGACATTTTATTTGAGAACTTGCGTATACAATGAAACAAAAGTGTCCATGAAATGAATAGAGTGAATACCATTAAAAATAGATAAATAGGCCCATAATGAACCCACCACTGCTACTTTTGGCATTCTTAATTAATTTTTACTTACCGTAGGTTGCATTTTCTACTGTAGGAAGTTTCCCCAATTCTAACTTATTTTATTTATCACACATAAAAGCAATTTCGAGGTCCGGTGCCTAATAGTTTGGCACAATGCCGTATCTGAAATAACTTTTGTTCTAATTACTCAACCCCGTGGAATGGGGTTATCAAAATTGTCGTCAAAAAAGAGCTTTGAGAACGAAGCGCGCAGCAAAATAAAGAGGATTTATTATGCCCTGACACTCGGCCCCCTAAGGGTAACAAAAGAGCGGTCTCCAAAGTGCAATGATATAAAATGAAGGGCGCTGTCGTGAGGAAAAAGCTACATGGATATTAAAATCACGTGCACATAATAACGCGGCTCACCGAGATACGTGAAAACTTTCGCGTTAATAGGAGTTAGTAACGCACATGAACATCTTCCCGGGGAGTTCAAACTGTTTCATATTTCGTAATTTCATTCATATCAGAATGCCACTGAAATAATAATACATATTTCAATTACAATATTAATATCTTCTTTGCAACTTGCATAATTATGTTGATATAAGCAACAAATATCTACGAAACTCCGCCGTGTAGCTAATTAGGAATTACTGCACATTTCGTACCATATATATGATGCAGTCATATACTGTGAACAGATAAAATCTCCCGACCGTGAAAAGTGGACTTTGTCGATGCAAATACGAATAAAAAATTCTATTGAATGAATGTAGTTTCTAAGTATATTATGAAATGCGACAGTGAAGATACGGGGAAAAAGGTAAATGTTGAAAAGAGATCAGGAGGGTGATTGAGAGTGGGCAGACGGCTGAGAGGTGAGAAATGGTGGTGAAATAAGTTTAGAAATTCTTACCGAAATGTCAGTGAAATAACTTTGAGAAATTCTTTCCGCGTTTGGGAAACCGTACGAAATGCTCTCCCATATTTGACTTATATTGCGAGGAGGAAATGAAACGTTCGGCCGAAGGCGGGTAAAGTGCATCGCGCCATACATATCAATACACCTGGAGGGATGGCAAGGTAAAGCTCGATATGAAATTTTAAGATCGTGAACTTTATCGATGAGTTTACCATAAATAAATAAAAGATGAGAGAGTCGGCGCTGAAAGCTTTTGCGACCTTTCCATCCCGCGTTGGGAAAACTCTGGTCACTCGGTCAGTTCAAAAAAATTCACTCTGACAGATTTTCGAGCTATATCAGTAGACAAAGTTTCAACTGAAATTTTTAAGAATAATCGAAGCTTTGTTGAAAACAGAGTTTTTAAATCAATTTATTTTCTTATCTATTCTAGCTATAAATTTAATTCAAAAATATTAAAAATTGCACTTTGAAATTCCTTACTTTGGAGGCATCTCTCATCTGGGAGAATTTCTCAAGTTCACATTGAAATAGCAAAACTACGGCAAGCCTCTCAGGACTAATTGTCACATCTGCGGCATCTCCTAACCGCCGCAAGTTTCCCTAGTGGCATGTCATATCCGGGAAAATTTTTCAAGTCCAATCAAAGTGACAAAACTGCGGCAAGTCTCCCAGGCATAATTGTCACATCTGCGGCATCTGTCACGAGCGGAAAGTCTCCCCAGCGGCATCTTTCGCTCATTAAAATTTTCTATGTAGTTGTAAAAATGGCGAAACTGCGGTAAGTCTATCCAGTGACATCTCTCGCCCAAGAAAATTTTTCAAGTAGTTCTAAAGATGGCAAAACTGCGGCAAGTCTCCCCAGCGGCATCTTTTGCTCAAGAAAATTTCCTAACTAGTTGTGAATTTGATTATTTTTAAAACTACTTACAATAATTTCTTGGGCGAGATATGCCGCTGGGGAAGCTTGCCGCAGTTTTGCCATCTTTACAACTACTTATAAAATCTTCTTGGGCGAGAGATGTGGCAGAGGAGACTTCCCGCAGTTTCGATATTTTTACAACTACATAGAAAATTTTCTTGGGCGAAAAATGCCGCTGGGGAGACTTTCCGCTCATGGGAGATGCCGCAGATGTGACAATTCATCCTGGAAGACTTGCCGCAGTTTTGCTATTACAATATGGACTTAAAAATTTCTTCCGGATGAGAGATGCCGCCGAGGAGAATATAAGTCCTGGGAGACTTGCCGCAGTTTTGCCATTTTCATTCAGACTTAAGAAATTTTTTGGAGGGGAGAGATGCCACTGTGAGACTTGCCACAGGTGAGAGATGCCGCAAAAATGTCAAGTTCGCTGTGAGAAATGCCGCGCGTGAGAAAAGCCGCTAGGTATAGATGCCGAAGTTGTGGCATGCCATAGGTGTGACTTGCCGCAAAGAGACTTGCCGCATGGGAGGTGATATAGACCCTGGCATTTAGAGGTTACGGGGTTATGGGTTTAAGGGTTAATGGGGTAATGGGGTTATTGGGATTGAGTGGTCAATGGATAGAGGATTTATTGGGGGTTTGGGCCTATTTTTCAAGGTTATAGAAAATCCTGACGTGATGGGGTAAATGGACCCCGAATTTAAATGTAGCGACCCCGAAAACATATAATAGACATAGTCAGACCCCAAGGGTAATTTTCTTGGTTTTTTGTGTGGAGCTGTGTAGTATATGCACCAATGCGCACAATTGAGGATCCGGATGCAATAACCGACGGGACGCTCGGCTTTGTATTCCTTGCCTCCCATTCGAGATAAAGTGACGAGAAAAATTATTTGAAATTCAAATTTAAAGAAAATCACTCGAAAAAAATATAAGCATATAGAACTTAATAAAGAGCACAATTTTTGTGTAAACTATTTTTTTGTCAGATTTCAACTTTATGAGAAATAAAATATAAACTGCGAATTTCGACGTTCGGCATTGAATGTGGTTTTTAAAATAAACTCGCCGTAACTTTTTTCATTATAACGAAATCACATTTAATACGATGCTATTTTACGTTCTGCAGAAAAAAGTATCGGTGGGAATTTTCGAGTTTAAACAACTCTCTACGGAGAAGTTCTTTATAAGGACCGAAAAAAGTTTTTTGGAAAGTTTCAGATTTTTTGAGCGGAAAATAAGCGAGCCAGCGTAGGTTGAAGTGAGCGCGCAGAAAACTCGATCCTCTTCCGTCTGGGGCGTGAGCGTTTGCGAATGCGAAAAGAACAGACACATGCTGAGGACGGGCGGGCAAACAAAGCTGAAAACTAGCACATTTTTTTTAGTTTTAACCAACGTTTTTAAGTTTTGTTCGATATCCGTTGTTTGTGTGTTTCTGAGCAAAAATAAATTGAAAACCGATAGTAATTGAGGGTCTGGATCGAAAAACTCGTCCAGCATTCGAGATCGGGTGAAAGTATTGTCCAAACTTTTCGTTGGACCGAAATCTTAAAAGTCACTGTATTAATTTTTTTTCAACCATGGTATGGTCCTACTAGGAGCAACTGCCATCTAAAAAATGACACCGGCTCCCAGTAGAACCACGGTAAGAGAGGGAGTCCGTCCGATTTCATTAAAAATAATCATAAATGGTTCTAAGACTGTAATGTGTTTTACTAAGTATTCAATTTACTATTTAACTTCAAAAAATTCATCAAATCAAAATACCTACTTTTTGTATGTATTTGGATGTATGAACAGAAAAAACAAAATATAATCTTTACAGCGATTTCAGAGTAATCTTCACCTGCAACAAAAATTAACTTCACGTGTTAAGATTTACGCACCACATGAATAATGGTTACCATGTCAATTATATTAAATCTCGTTTTGTTTCGATACGAAAAAATTCAATTTTATCTACTTGAAAATCACCCGCAACAAAAATTCACTTTTGTTTTTTTTTGTGTCTTATATTTTTGATTGCACAATAAATAAGAAAAAAGTTTGATTTTTTTTAAGTAAAAAAAAAGTTGTATTCGCTCAGCGTGTATTACACGGGATTTTTGTCATAAAAATCAATTCGCTCACTTCAATCTAAGCTGACTCGCTCATTTTTCGGTGAAAAAATCTGAAACTTTCCAAAAAAACTTCTTTTAACCCTTCTGAAGAACTTCTCCGCATCTCCGTAGGCATCGAAAGAGTATAATACACTTTGGGTTCAAATTTCAAGTCATTTCGTTAAAATGAAAAAAAGTTACGGACAAAAAAATTGTCTACACAAAAATTGTGTTCCTCACTAAACTTTATATGCTCATATTTGTTTCGAATCGTTTTTTTTTTCAAATTTGACTTTCAGAAAATTTTTCGCTTCACTTTATCTCGCATGGGAGGCAAGGAATACAAAGCCGAGCGTCCCGTCGGTTATTGCATCCGGGCTCAATTCGGGTCTTCATGCGACTCTCTTAAAATGCTCGTCGCGTAAAGACCCTCATTATGCGCCTATTTTACATGTTTGTATTATTTGTTTTTTAAGAACCTAATAATAATTTAAATGTGTATTAAAGACATCCTAGGAAGTGCAATAGACGATTAATGCTTATTAATAATAATTTTCGTCGTATATGTCCTTAAATATATATAATTAAATGCAAAATTATCAACATTCAAAGATACTTATTTTAATAAGCCCAATCTCTTATTAATTCTGTATAATTTTGAAATAGACTTATGGGGGCGAAATTTAAAAAATAATTATCCATTCGTATTCTATAGCTAATTTTGAAAAAAATATTCAATTTCAACTCGATTCACCTAATATTGACGATTCTGAATAAAATGTACAAAAACCTCATTTAATATTACGGCATAGGATTTTAAGACGAAAATAATTATTTGCATTGTTGTTCTTATAGGGTTTGTGGCCAATAACTTGTTAGTCGCTATTTTCTGCTATGTTGCCATATTTCATGTATTACAACTTATATGTAATGTGCTTAATTAACCCTTAAAGTTATCCCTGGGGTCTATTATACCCCTCCTTTTTTAACAGTGAGCCACGTTCTTAATTTTTTGTTTAGTTTTTAATTTTTTTTCATATGTTAAAATTTTAAAAATATATAATAAATAGTTTTATCTTATAAAGGATATGAAAAAAGTATATCCAAAAAAATTTTCGTGTAAAAATATTAAAAATTCTTATCACAGAAAAGAAATTTCTGCTGGGGTCTTCAGCGACCCCCCTCATACTTTATGTTATCACAGAGAGGGGATACCGTTAAGGGTTAATCAAAATTACGTATTTTAGACTAACTTGATAACTAAAATATGGAAATACTAAACAATCGCACGTACATCGCGCGTGTTTGTTGGCTATTTATTTAAATATTTTAAATTTAAATAAATTAAGACAGAGAAAGGGAGGTTTGCTTGAAATTTTGAAAAAATCATTGAAAAATATACAGTAAATATTAGTGTTACACTATGTGAATTGTAGATTATGAACTCAGTATTACTACCGTACAATAAACCGAGATGCAGTAGCATATTATTTTTCATTCTCGACTGTGCTGAAATGATGTAATTTTCTATACTAGGAAAATTGAGGTAAGTAAATTATGAGCGATGAAAGAGAAGTTTAAAAATAACGAGGTAACAATATGGTATAGGAAATAAAGGATTTTCGTAATCCTTTATCGGTGTAAGAAATAAGAAAGTGACCCTAGAAAGCTTCTGGGCGACATGACGACGAAATACCGTTTTCAAAATGCATTTAACCGCTTCCTCGCGCGACGTAACCCAGCTTTTCTGATGAAGATAAAACGGGATAATTATAGAGCCTATCAGGATCGTACGCGAGTAAATTTTGTTGAAACACGCGAGATCGCCGGACATAGGCGCGGTGATAAAGGGAATCGAGCCAAGGAAATAAAAAAATGAAAAGCCTTCGCAGAGGGAGTGAAAAAGAGGAATGGGGTATGAAAGAACTTATCATCAATTTTTCATCTTTGTGAAAAGTAGACGCGTCTGATTCGTAACTGGGGAGTTCGAGATGCCTCGCTAATTGTTTCTCACTCATCCCCTTCTGACTTTTCTTTTTTCTTATTTTTCTCCCTCTGCTTCGAAGTAGAGGGTATCAAGTTGGACGTGGCTTGCATTTGTTAAATGCACTGAACATCTGGAGAGAGAAATTCGAAAGGCGCTTTTCCTTGCCAAATAAATGTGTTGTCAGCTGTTTTCCCTTGTTGGAAAGTTGTTCAGACACAGATTGTACGTTTCATATATTTCGCAATCTGAAATTCATTAAACAAAAGTCTTAATTGGAAAAGAATATACAAAATGTAAATTTCTAGTCGGAGGGTGAGGATAATCTTTCTATCGCTGTAAAGCGACATAGGGTCTGTTCAAAAATGACATCACACTGCCAATGGAAGGAAGAGTTACCGCAGAATGTCACATTATACATGGAAAATATAAATATGTGAATAATAATTGAAAAATGCTTGAAAAAAGTGATATTATTTTATGAGTAAAGCATTCTTAATACAGACTTCACACTCTTTCTCCTATTCCCCTTTTCATTTTTCCCCTGTGTTAAAGAAATTTCTCCTTCTTCTCGTTTTTTCTCTTTAAATTTTTTTGCGGAAAATTTGTTTGTTTGTAGTTCAAAATTCAACTATTAAATGTTTCATTAAAAATTAATCATTTTTTGTTAAAAACTCAATTACTTGGTTAAAAGTTAAACTACATAATTTATTAGAGATTTATGTGTTGGTTTAAGATTAAATTATTTTTTTGAAAGTTCGTTTCTCCAGCTGAAACTTCATTTTTTTAACTGAAAATTTAACTATTTCATTTTCGGTTGAGAATTGATCGTTTTCAGTCGAAAATTCAACTATCAAATTTTTCAATGAGGATTCATCTTTTTTGTGAAACATGCAACTACTTAGTTTAGAGTTGAACTAGTTTGTTAAATATTTATTTTATTGGTTGAAGATCAATTTCTTTGAAAATTCATATGTTTGTTGTTGTTATAAATTCTTTTTTTTGGTTAGAAATAAATTCTTTTCTTTTTACTTCTTTGAAAAGTGAACTGCTTTGTTAAAAATTCATTTTTTGTTGTAGAAGATTCCTTATTTTAGTTGAAAGTTTAACTATTTTGTTGAAAATTTAATTATGTTGTTCAGATGTAATCTTTTTGTTTGAAAATTAATCTGTTTTGTTGAGCATTGATCTTTTTGGAATATACATTTGTCCTTTTGAAATAAAAATTTTAATATGAAAATATATCTGTTTTGGTTGAGGATCTAGTTATTTTGTTGAAACTTCGTCTTAGTTCGTTGCGTTTAACTGCTTTTAATTTAAAATTTATTTTGCTTGAAATATCAACTATTATATTATTTATTAAGTATTAATGTTATTACTAGAAATTCAACTGCTTGGTTAAACACTGAACTTCTTTCTTGAAAATTCTTTTTTTGGTTGTTGAAGATTCATCATTTTAGTTAGAAATTCATTATCTTTTTTGGTCACAAATTTATTTGATTCGTTGTACATGCGCCTTTTTGGATATGAAATTCGCCCTTATTAATTGAAAATTCAACTGTCTTCTAAAAAGTTCTTCCTCTGCCCGAAAATTTAACTATTTGGTTCCAAATGCAACTGTTTTTGGTTAAAGTTTGATCTTTGTTGTTTAGGAATTCAACTAATTGATTATAAATTCATCGTTTTGGGTTGAAAGTTCTAATATTTAGTTAGAAATTCAACTATGTTGTTGAAAAATCTTGCCTTTCGCTTGAAAGTTCAAAATTCATTTTGGTAGGCGGGTAATTGAATAGGTTTGTTAAAAAATCATGATTTTTTGAAAATGCAACTACTGTGGTAAAAATTCATTTTTCTGGATAGAAAATTCGTCCCACTGGATTGAAAATTCATCTTTTTTGGTAGAAAAGTTCTTGGTAGAAAATTCAATTGTCTACTTTTCATTTGTCTAATCTTTTTTGTTGGAAAATTCGGCCATTTGGTTATAAATTCGTGTGATAAATCTGGAAAAACGTACGGACTGTCCAGACGTTTAGACTCGGCCATTTTGAAATTAAAACCTAATTTTGTATGTGAGAATTTAACAATTCCATTTTTAGTTTAAAATTGATGTTTTTTAGTCCAAAAATTTAACTATTTGGTTGCTAATTCGTATTTTTGGTAGAAAATTCAACTCCTTGGTTAAAAGTTTGATAACTTTACTGAAAATTCATTTCTGTGGTTAAAGATTTATCATTTTAGTTGAAAATTCAACTGTTTGGTTAAAAATTCAACTATTTTGTAGAAACTTTGTCTTCTTAGCCGGAGAATTGAACGATTTCGTACAAAATTCAACTAACTGGATGAAAATTTAACATTTTGGTAGAAAAATAATTTTTTAACGTTAAAACTAATTTCTTACGTGAAAATTTAACTATACCATTTTTGGTTAGAAATTCGTATTTTTTTGTAGAAAATCGATCTTTCTAGTTAAAAATTGATCTTTCTTAATTAAATAGTAAAGTTGAAAATTCAGCTATTTTCTTGAAATTTCGTATTTTTTGACGCTATTAAACTAGTTTTTATTTCAAGTGAACAATTTTTCTTGATTAAAATATTAACTTTTACATTTTTGTTGTGAATTCATATTTTTTTGTTGAAAGTTAAACTACATTGTTGATGCATAAGAAACAGACAGATTAAACATCCCCCAAGCTCCCCCAAATCGTCTTCCGTAATTTTGGGATAACTCCTAAGTAAATTCACGAAAAAAATTTAATCGTCAAAAATTACGTAAGATAGGATTGGGGGGGGGGGGGGTAAAGACTTACGGACCCTAACAATGGATGGTACGTGGTTCAAAATTTCAGAAAAAAATGCACATAATTTATTAACGGTCACTAACTGAAATTGAAAAGAGTATAACTAAATTTAACGTAACTCAAGAAAATTCCTGATAACTGAATTGATTTGAACTAAACTGAAAATTCAACGAAGCAATAAGCACGAAAATGAATAGAGATGAGTAGAAAAAGAGAGTCAAAGGCAGACAGAAGCGCATATTTCGTTCACAGCTCCAGCGTAAGTCTTCGGCTGCTTCTGATGTGCTGCTACCCATATAGAAGGAGAAAATACTATAATCTCTGTGAATATTTATGAGTCACATTATTAATTCCAACAAAAGCTAAACAGCTCTCGTTATAACACATCAAGTGTATGAGAAAAAGTGGTTCACCAATCGAAATCAACCAATGATGGCATTATTATCCTAATAAGAATGGGCACTTGGTACGCTAAAGTTGGTGTTTTGTGAACTGCTAATTTTTAAGAATCCATGCATAGTAATCACTGACGTGTAGAATCAAATTAGGTCGTGTGAAGCTTAGTTTAACGAACAGCGTGCGTCAAATTAAATTAAATTTCGCCTCCAAAATAATAAGTTTTGACAGAATTGGGGTTTTTGTCTCATTTTAGCGATGAAGAATGCTAATGCTGATGTAAAAAAAACTTAATAAAATATGAAATTGTTTAATTCAAACCTCATTACGTGAATAATGCAACATAAATATTAAAATTGGCTTCATTCAATAACGAATAATTAAATCAATTTAGAAATTCGGTTCAACCTGATGCGCTTATTATAGAACCTTATCACTGTGTTATTTATGGTTTTTGTTAAATTATTTTATTTTTTATTGATAACTTCCAAATTTGTAATGATGCCTAAAATATGTTAGTTAGATATTTATATTACTTAAATACTTTTAAGGATTTTTGTGAGAACTTGTTCAATAGAATGGGTCGAAAATTAACAATTCTGGAATTCAAAAGCGCTACAACGTGAAAAAGTAGCGTATTGGAATCCTAAAAATGTATTATTTGGAATCGGTAGATATGCAGCTAGTTTACCCGCGCTTAAAAAAATGTTTTAAAAATGTTTTGTTTGCAGAGTTTGTTCAATTTTCTTGAGTTTGCATGTTTTCACATTCCTATAAGTCAAATAAGTTTTTACATTCAGGAGATCAAAAAGGTTTTCCCATATTTTTGCGGATTTGCATTAATCACTTTTTAATGAAAATGCCTATATAATTTATCTCTGTTTTCGGAAAAAATTCTTAACACCTGTGCAAATAAGAGAAGAATTTTGTCGGGTACTTCGAAAGATTTCAGTGACAAAAATGCACTAGGAATTTTGTTATTTAATGAAATTATCTTCATTACTTGTGGTTTAAATTTTTTCTTAACATATTTAGGTTTTTTTATCATACAATAAATAGACTAGAACAATTTTTTATTCAATACCACATTCCAAATATTGAACATTTTCTGTAATTCAAATTGCGATTCCTGGGTCTTGTTGATTTTTTTTAACGAATTTCTATACTTTAAGAGCTCATGCATGTTCTAAGGATAATTTCATGAAATATCAGAATAAAAATTTTAAAAATTCGCTGTATTTACAATTTTAATTCATGAATTTTGGTGACTTTTTCTCTATTGCATTTTTCTTACTGCAAAGTATTCAAGTCCCCAAAAAAATGTTCTCCTATTGACAAAGGTGTTACTGAATTTTTCCTAAAACAGGGGCGAATTAAATAGAAATTATCTCTTAGAAAATCATTTTGTAAAATCCGCAAAAAATCGGAAAGACTTTATTGGTCTCCAAGAATGTAAAAAAATTGAAACTTAAGAAAATTTAAAAACTCTATAAACAAGAAATATTTAAACATTTTTTTCGAGCGCAAATAATCACGCTGCATGTCTATTGAATCCAAATTAATTATACATTTTTAGGATCCCAATACGCTCCTTTTTCGCGTTGTCGGGATTTTGAAATCTAAAATTGTTTATTTTCATCCCACCTATTTAAACGTCACACATTTAATCATCCCAAAATACTAAGAATATTGCGATCCTAATTATTTTATACGATGTAAAAAAATATAGAAATAATATAGTTTCACGATTTGAAAAACTCTTGAAGCATTTTGATTTCCTCCGAGTTTTGTGTCTGGCATTTTTCCAAAAATTGGAATGTAAGAACAGGAATGGTTAGAAAGAGCAGCTGGCCATGGTCCAGAGGTAATTTCAAATGCTGCAAATGACGTCAGCAAGGCTGTCTCGATCGACACTGGGGACATTGCAGTGTGTAAGTCGTTCAATTCAGTCAACCTATTTGCTTGTCGTTCGGTTTAATGGTTTTTATTCTGAAAGAGCTGCCCCCCTATTGTCACTCCACATTCCATTTCTTTCACTTCACCACCCTTGACACGTGCCTTTCATTTCTTCTATTCTATCGTCCATCCGGAATTTTTTCAATTTAACCAATTGACCATCCAATCACATCAATCTAACTGTCTATGATTCAGACATGAATTTCATGAAGAAATATCAGTCAATTTAAAAGATACTGAAACCGGTCTGCATGCGGTTAAATATTTTTAAAAACATTCGTCAATGTGATAGACATGAAAAAACCTCAATAGACTGTTGAATGGCATTTCGAATAACATAAAATGGGCGGTAAGCTCTGACGTCATGTAATTAAAATGGGTGGTTTATAAGTACAGAAAATGATTTCTTTTACTTTCTCCGATTAAACAATTATTAAACTGCATCTCCATTATTGAAAGAAACTAAGTTTTAAGGGCATGTGTTAGACATAATGTTAGTAATTCGAATTAGGGCTGTAGCACCCTTTTTTAAATTGAAAACTTGATATTAATTTAAAAATAAAAGTTGCGCTGCAACGGATACGAATGCTTCTTCATGATTCACAAATATTTTATCATTGCCTCAAATTAGGAATTGAAAATAATAATAGAATATTCAGGTCAGCCAGCCAGTCTGTGAAATCCCAAAAGCGATGTTAATAATTAAATATTGATTACGTTTGAATGCGAACTTTTCTACATTATATTCAAATGTATATTACAGTTATTTCTGTAACTCGGTCTGGGATTGCTTATTCTGATATTGCAAAATAAAGTACAAATTTTATTTACACTTTAATATTTGTTCCTTATTTTGCATTAATTTTTATTCTCAGCTACCTTGAAAAATATGTAATTTAATTTAATTTATATTATTAAAATTCATAATATGTATTGACATTGAAGTAGACATATTTTCATGTCTGGTTTTTATAATTAAAACTATAAAAAATAGTTTTGTTATCAAACATTATATTGAATCTTATGTCGTTTTTTCATATAAAGGACCCCGCACCAAATGTATGGAAAAATGGCTTTCGGTGGATTTGGCTAAAACTTGGTGAATATGTAGATTATAAGGGCCTACTGAAAGATCCGGAAAAAAAATTAAGAAAAATGGACAGTTTTTGCGCTACATGGAGCTAAACGCTCAATTTTGTGAAAATAATGAATCCCCATATACAGAGTGGACACGGTAGGGCTTACATACATGGCTGACTTGAATGCCACCCGAATTTTTGCAAAGCAGGGGAGAAGCCATTCCACAGGGGCATTTTTAAATTTCGCTGTTTTAAAGTTGCATTCGGATTGGCCTATCGGTCAATTCCGTGCATCTTCGGATCAAGTTTATCATTTTAACTTCAAATGGATACCAGTGTTGAAAATATAGGTTATGTTAAGTAGTAATTACAAATAATAAAAGTGTTTTTTATTAATAACGAAGTAAGACATGTGGACTGAGAAGACAATGTAATTTTTTCTCTATGCTAACAACTTTATGGAATGGCTGCAGAGTGGCAAATACCATGAAATTATGATATTCGGCTTCCAGTTGGGCAAAGAGTTAATTGTTTCTAACTCTTACTTGCGGCATAAAAAGGTATGTCATAAATAGATAGGACATGTTTTGAACAAAGTCAATAAAATATCACGTGCGGAAACTTAAAATTTATATTATTCTATCTATTTATGACATACCTTTTTATGCCGCAAATAAGAGTTAGAAACAATTAACTCTTCGCCCACTGGAAGCCGAATATCATAATTTCATAGTATTTGTCACTCTGAAGCCATTCCATAAAGTTCTTAGCACAGAAAAAA
>CAKNWT010279118.1:1359-30220 GCA_932066315.1 Andricus coriarius | reverse complement strand
CTGAAGCCATTCCATAAAGTTCTTAGCACAGAAAAAAATTACATTTTCTTCTCAGTCCACATGTCTTACTTCGTTATTAATTAAACACTTTTATTGTTTGTAATTACTACTTAACATAACCTATGTTTTCAACACTGGTATGCATTTGAAGTTAAAATGATAAACTTGATCCGAAGATGCACGGAGTTGACCGATAGGCCGATCCGATTGCAGCTTTAAAACCGCGAAATTTAAAAATGCCCCTGTGGAATGGCTTCTCCCCTGCTTTGGAAAAATTCGGGTGGCATTCAACTTAGCCATGTATGTAAGCCCTACCGTGTCCACCCTGTATATGCTGGAAGAGGAGAGACGATGGCGGTGCGAGGTTCGAACAAAATGCGAGTTTGATAATGCTCTATGTTGCGCGCATCCCAATACTGGCGAACGCTAAGCGGTCAAGATTTGAATTTAATAAAACGTAACTGCTATAAAGTTGAAAGCAGTGTCCCGGTAAGATCAATATCAAATGAGGTTGATATTACAATGATATACATCGCGCGCTGTTCCAACCGACCAAACGCTAAGCGCTCGAGATGTAGCCTGCAATTAAAAACATGCTTCCGTGAGCCGAGATTAGGCGACAACAACCGTTCGACACAAAGCGCGGTTATTTTAAAGATATATGTCATGCGCTCAATAAAACAGCAGAATGCTAAGCGCTCAAGATTTTAAGTTAATAAAACGTTACTGCTGTAACCTTGAAAACGGTGCAGTGACTCTTTTATTAATTTGCATTCCGAGCACGTACGTTTGGGACCTTACTCCTACATAATTTCTGTCCCTACAGCTATCTGTGGTCACAGAAGCATGTTTTGAATTTTAGACTACATCTAGAGCGCTTAGCGTTCGGTCAGGTCGACTAGCGCGCGAAGTATATTAAGGTAATATTAACTTCATTTGATATTGATCTTACCGGGGCACCGTTTTCCACATTATAGTAGTGACGCTTTATTAAATTAAAATCTTGAGCGCTTAGCGTTCGCGAGTATTGGAATGCGCGCAACATAGATCATTATCAAACTCGCATTTGGTTCGAACCACGCACCGCCGTCGTCTCTCCCCTTCCAGCATATACAATATGGGGATTCATTATTTTCATGAAATTGAGCGTTTAGCTCCATATAACGCAAAAACTGTCCATTTTTCTTAATTTTTTGCCGGATCTTTCATTAAGGCCTTATAATCTACATACTCACCAAGTTTCAGCCAAATCCACCGAAAGCCATTTTCTCATACATTTGGTGCGGGGTCCAATTTAATTTGTTTATTTTCAATGTTATTTTTTACTATTTAAACAAAACATGCGCATCCTAGTGTAAAGTGGTTCTAAGCAAATGTGTACGTATAATTTGGCCGAAAATTTTTGTTAAATAAAGTTTTATTGTAGCTTGTGTAGTTTTTCCAAAAAGTTAATTTTTTAAAATAGTTAATGTATTTTTATAATACATTTTTATATCTTTTTGAGTGAACAACTTTTGTCTATTCATTTTTCTCGTAGCTTGTGTCGTTTTTCCAAACATTGAAATTTTTTTATTTTCAATGTTATTATTTACGATTCGAACAAAAACTACGCGTCCTATCAAGAAATTATCTATGAACAATTTGTAGCTCTATTTCGATGAGTAACTTCTGTCTATTTTTACATTCTCATCAGAGAAGGTATTAGATTTGTGTAAAATTTGATCCCCCCAGTTTTTGTCAAATGTCCACGTTTTGAGACCCCCTGA
The DNA here is from genome assembly GCA_932066315.1 of Andricus coriarius. NCBI lineage: Eukaryota > Metazoa > Arthropoda > Insecta > Hymenoptera > Cynipidae > Andricus > Andricus coriarius. The sequence goes on along the minus strand of CAKNWT010279118.1, from coordinate 28,454 downwards.
GCCCAAAAAACAGGTTTTTACGAATGTGTCTGTCTGTATGTCTGTATGTATGTGGGTATGTGGGTATGTGGGTATGTAGATTTTTAGTTTGTTAGCACGATAATTTTCGAAAGAATTGTCAGATTGGATTGGGCTTCGGTATACTCTTTAAGTGTCCTAAAATAAAGGTCAAGTTCGTTAGCCAGCCATTTTGGATACAAATTTAAAATGTGAGCACATTTTGAAAATTTTTGAGAACACTTTTTTTCAATATTTAAAAATTCCATGGACGGATATTAATAGTACTCAAAAAGGCAAACAAAATATTCTAATGACTTTTTTTGCTAGAAAAAAAAATACCGAAGGTATAGCATTTACAAAATTCCAAAAAACAAATGAAAATTAACATTTTAAGCCGAAAAACGCACAATATGAAAAAAAGTCATGAGGTGAAAATCATTGCTTTTTAAACACCCTACAATATTGTTATGACAACTTTTTGAATTATATGAAAAATCAAAAATTCTAATTTTGATCGCACAAAAAAATAATGAAAAATCAAAAATTTAATTTTGCGGTCAAACTAAGCAAGATATGAAAAATGGTGGCAAAACAAAAATTGCGCATATAAAAAAGATCTACAAATTTGTTATTGATTACTTTTTGATAGGATGCGTAATTCTTGTTTTATTCGTAAAAAATAGCATTAAAAGTATAAAAATTAAATCTTTGGAAAAACGAAACAAGGTACTAAAAAGATGAATGGAAACAAATTATGCATTAAAAAAAGATCTACAAATTTATTAGCAATCACTTTTAGATAGAATGTGCAGTTTTTGTTTTAATCTTAGAAAATAAAATAAAAAATGAAAGAATTAAATTTTTGGACAAACGACACAAGCTATGAAAAAAAATAATAGACAAAAGTTGCTCACACAAAAAAAAGTTGTTCAACCAAAAATGATCTACAAATTTTTTATAAACTTTTCTTATAAACATTTTCTTAGAACCAGTTTACGTTAAGATGCGTATTTTTGGTTGTGTTTAGTAACAAATTTTTTTTGTATAGGATTTTTTATATAGGTTTCAATGCCAATGCATATTATGAATTGTAATAATATAAATTTATTGAGATGATACATTGTTCAAGGTAGTTGAGAATAAAATTTAATGCAAAATAAGAAAAAAATATTGAAGTAATCATGATAAATAAAATTTGTACTTTATATTGCAACATATGAATAAGGAATCCCAGGAATTTGATATCAAAGTGTTGAACATAATGTAGAAACGTTCGCACTGTGGACTAAATCGAGTGCGAAGCAGGAGATACGTGATGAGAATGTGTCCGTTAAAGCCGAAGGATCTTTAGCAAAAGAGAATTCACAATCACCAAATTGTAGTTGTCGATGCTGTGACCTTCAATTTGAAAAGGTCTCTGCACAAATGTGTGGAAATACAATGACCGAGCGCGTAGCGCGAGGTAAATACATTATCGAGCGCGAAGCGCGAGAACCAACAGTCGCGCGCACTAGGCGCGCTCAAACTTGCGAGCTAAGCGCGTTTGTCCAAAAATTTAATTTTTGAAATAAAAATTTTATTTTTTACGATTAAAACCAAAAGTACGCGCTCCATAAAAAAAATTTTCTGTAACAAATTTGTATTTTTTTTTTTTATCAACAGCTTTTTTTATTTGTTTTCCGTGGCTTGTGTCGCTTGTCCAAAAATTTAATTTTTATAATTTTTTATATTTTTTACGAATAAAACAAAAACTACGCGTCTCATAAAAAAGTGATTTATAACAAATTTGTAGATCTTTCTGAGTGCACAATTTTTTTTCATTAATCTTTTTTCGTATCTTGCATAGTTGGAACGCAAAGTGGAATTTGTTATTTTTCATTTTTTTTGTGCAATCAAATTTTTAATTTTCGATTTTTCAAAAAAATTCAAAAAGTTGTTACGGTAATCTTGTAGGGCTTTTAAAAAGCAACGTTTTTCTTTTCCATTACTGTTTTTCATATCGTGCGTTGTTTAGCTTAACATTTTCATTTTCGGTTGTTCTTTTGAATTTTGCAGATGCTATAACTCTGATAATTTTTATTTCTCGAAAACAGTCGTAAAAATAAATTCTTTGACTTGCGAGTACTACGAATAGCCGTACATAGAATATTAAAATCTTTAAAAAAAGGTCTCAAAAATTTTGAAAATGCTCTCTTTTAATTTTTATCTAAAATAGCTAGTTAAAAAATCCGATCTTTATTTTTGGTCCCTTTAAACGTGTGCCAAAGCAAAATCCAATCTGAGTAATCTTCCAAAAGTTATCCGATATACAGACGACAACAACGACGACAGACAGACACTATCGTAAAACATTTTTTTCAGAATTAGGGGGTATCAAAACGTCGAGATTTAAAGAAATTCGCGATGGTCAGTTTACACATAAAAACAATACCTTCTCATTATGATGAGAATTTAAAAATTTTTATTTGAGTTTCTGATGTCTGTGTGCAATTGCATATTATTGTCTTTTTAATAATAATTAGAGATTTCAACTCGGTATGATGTTTTTTCAGTATTATATTGCTATTAGAAAATATTTCTTGGTTATTAATGTACTAAAAAAATAATTAAAATGTCAAAATATTTTTGAAGCCCAAAAAAACTTAAAACAAAAAATAGTAATTTTCTATATTTTTCTAGAAAATTGAAATTTTTTGCCTCTCACAAGTCGAAAAATGTTTAAAATTTGTGTTGACTGTATACTTAAGTTCTAATACAAGTTCAAAAAGTTTTTTACAATTTTAATATCAATAAATGAAATGGTTTTCTAATTATCACTATTATAAGCTCTAAAACATTCTTTTCCGAATGCTCAAAAACTGTATCTAATAATATGTGAAGTGAAAGCTATTAGTCAGGGTTTTATCTGTAACTTTCGTATAGGTTTTATTACGGTAAAATGAATAATTATGACAATAATGAAGTAAAACGATTGAAAACTAGAGCAACATGATATTTCTGTTGAATAAAATAATTTACTTAAATATTCATTATGTTCAATAAATGTAAAAAATATTTTTTATTTCTGTATATTCATCGCACTATATAAAGATCAGCGTAACTTAACCTAATATTAAAGTATATTACCTTACAACACAAAAATTATATGAGTTTGGTTTTCAATCGTTTTCATTCTGTATAATCATAGCTTTTCGTTTTATGCTAATAAAATGCCAATGAAAGTTGCCGACATAATAAACAGTTTTCACTCCACACATTTTTAGATACAATAAGCTAGTTTGAAGATGAAGTAGCTTTTGACGTTTTCAAAGGCTTTTTTGTTTACTTAAACGGCGAGAATTAGAAAACAGTTACATTAATTGATATGCTATCTTCAGTGAACTTATTGAGTCTGTATTAAAACTCAAATATATAGCCAAGAAAATCAATAACATCATTACATATATCAAAAATTACGATTATTTGGGCTATTTCTTTGTGTTGAAAAAAATTTCACATTTAGACTTATATTTTAGTACATCAGAAACAGCGAAACAGATTTATGCTGAAAAAATCTTGCCAAATGAAAATCTCTAATTATTATTAGAAAAAAACGCAAGAATATGCAATTGCCTATAGACATCAAAAACCCAAAAGAAAAATGTTAAATAATTTTTTCGTTTTAACTTAAGTAGATGTACCAAATAATAGTGCTAATAATTTATTATTCACCTGTGGTTATAAAATGAAAAAGCTATTTAAAAAAGAAAATAGTTTATCGACTTTTTTCATGATTTTAACTTGAACATTTTTGAGGCAGCTCTTAGAATCACCTGATCCAGGTTTTCTGGTCGTCAAACTTTATTATTTGACCTAAATTTTGAAATAGTCGATCTGCGTTTTAACTTGTCAAAAAAAGCTTTCTTGGGCCACCTTCATATGTATGCATATATGAAAACAATGAGTTCACAAAGAATTTATTTGATTACGTAACCGCGTTTTGGTAAACTAAGTTCTTGTTCACAGTGCTCATTAAACATGCAAACTCTCGAATAGTCAAAGTCAACTACTGCTCTGTACACTGTACCTACTGCAAGTTCACCTTTGTGGTTGTTTCAGCAAATCCTCTTTGGAAATATTACCGTGAATCCTCTCAGCATTATGCTGGACATTCCCTTTTTGACAATGCATTGGGGACCAACATTTCGCCGCAATTAAGAAAAATTTCGCCGAAATATTTCAAACAGAAGTTCATGCGTAAATTTCCCTTAGAAAGCTTAGATACATTATTGTGGGAAAGGTGTCTTTTATTTTTAAATTTTTCCGAGGCACAGTTTAAAAAAAATCATAATAGAATTTCAAAGAGAATTGGCGAGCTCGATTTTTGAAAAATGTTTTTTATTTTTATTAGCACAAAAATATACGATAAAGTGACCATTTCTGAAGTTCAACCTTCATTTGAATTCGACAATAGTTGAAGATAATTTTGACAGCTTATTACGATTATTGTATATCATTAAGCTATTTCCCTTTCGGCGAGCCTCTAGGGGTAAGCGTGACATTACCCGAATCGGGTAGTGTTTTTTAGGTGGATAGATTCTTGTAGTAAATAACTACAAGTGTGGGCTCATCACCACACCCACGACCGCCAACAGCAACGCAGTAGTATCAGACGGTCACCCATCCAAGTACTAACCGCGCCCAACACTGCTTAACTTCAGTGATCTAACGGGAACTGGTGCTTCCAGCGTGGTATGGCCGTTATTCCTTATAAAATATTAAGCTAGAGTTGCTCTGTATATGAAATCAAGTCCATTCTGATAGATTTTGACATTTTAACTTTTAGTGATAAAATAAACAAAATCAGGCAATTCTACAGCACGTATTGAAATTTTATGGAATTCTCGGCAATACTTACTATTGTATAGAATTTGTTAAAATTTTATTATAATTTTATTGTAAGAATTTATATTATAATAATGGTTATCAATGCTATTAACAAATTTTATAAATAAATGCATAATTGGGATATTATTCAACAGTTTTTTATAAGTTAGTACTTTTAACTAAATATCCTATATTAAACTGAACACTATACATAATTACAAAATTAATTTTGTGATTATTAAAAATAAATTTTATCAGCAAATTCAAAGCACGATTGTTTCAAACAATGTGTTAACAGGTAATATTTTGATCGGCTTCCCTTAGAAATTATGTCTTTTTTCTAAATCCAATAATATTATGATTGTTATAAACAATTCTCCTCCAAGTCATTTTTAAATAGAATAGACTAAATATTTGTAACTACATAAATGTTGTAACATTCATGATTACAAGTGTTGGGTTCGGAAAAAAGACACAAGTCTCAAGGATGCCGGTCCAAATTTAACATATGTAAATTCTAGTTTAAGCAACTTCATTTCAAATTTGCTGATAAAATTTGTACATAATCCTCATAAAACTTGTTGTCAAATAATTTCTAGTGTTGAAATTATGCTGGTATTGTCGATTAAGCACAGAAAAAACTGAAGTTAAATTTTGTTGCATGTAAAATTTTCCGCTGATAAAGTTTACATGCTATTTGGCGAAAGATTATCCTAGGATGGAATAAAAGCTGTCGTCTGCTACGCCCTTAGCAGCAATGGGAAAACGACCAAGTATGAGTGGATTCGAGATATAAATCAGGACACCAGATTTGAAACAACTATTCACTTACTTCAATATTAATTTGAAAATAATAAGACTTAGAAAATCCAATAGTTAAAATGTGTTGCAGGAACATTTTGGAACGGTTAAAAACTGAATGTATTTCGATGAAAGTTTAAGCGAGGTTAGGAGAATAATTCTGACAGCCAGGAATCCCATTTCTGGTCCAATTTAATTAAGTTAAAAGACTGGTGTCCTGATTCTCGTGACTTTTCGAATAAAAATAGAGCGATAATGAGGCGAAACATTATCCAGGCTAGGTTAAAAATGGAAAATTATCTTCGATTCGTGTAACGTTTAACCGGCAAGGTTATTTTTTGTTGCGGCGAATCTTTCGCTTGGAATCGATGTAAACTTTATGTTTCGTTTTTTCTGTGAGCGTACTGATAACACTGGGAAAAAATTTCTTTGTCGAAAAGTGCTCAAATTAATCATTTCACAGTAAATTCTAGAGATATTTTGGATCTAAAGTTAGATAAAAAAGTTGTAAATATTTAAAAACCATAATGATTCATTGTCATAAAATTTCAATCTAGAGGCGGATAATTTTTATCTGGAGATGGATAAATATGGTATTTACTGTCTCCATTATTAAGTTTTTTGATCATATTAACAATAATCATTATACTTTTAATTTCCTTCATTAGAATACAAGTCTAATTTAGAGGCAAATTACTTATAATGTAATAAAAGAAACGATATGTCTACTGCTACGGATTATTCAGAATTTCCAGGCCGTCCAGGTTTATATACTTGACAAGTTCGTCTAACGTTAAATTCCGTAATACTACACTTCCTGAAAGAAAACGTAAAAATAGTGGAAATTGTCAAAAGATCTACTTTCACAAAATCAATTACATTTTTAAAAAAATGGTGTATGAAATAATATCTTCAAATATGGGCAATTACAAAAATCTTTCCATTATTATGAAAAAAGTTAAAAAAAAGGATTGGAAAAATGGTTTTAAAAAAACATATATTTGTTTATTTGAAAACATGATAATATACTGAAAAATGTAGGCTAAATTTTAATTTTAACCAAAAGGTAAAAATTTTTCCTACTGTGCAACGCCCCGTGAACAAAATACAAAGTCGAATATTGATATTTGTTCTGTGAGTTTCGACCTTCTGAATAAATGTGATCGACTAATTAAATGGCTAATGTATGGTCATTGTGAAACAAAATATAAAGAAAAACAAACCAACTGTTAGAAATTTGTGGTAAAGTCAATATATTCTGAGTTTAGTTGTTGAACTACTCACCAATTATATAATCGATAGTAGTTGAATCATTAAACTCCGAATACATTAACATACCTACGAAGTTGTCATCAACATTTTTTTATTCATAATCTTCACAGTTCTCCTAACTTTCTTTTTAAGGCTATTCAAAGAGTCTTTCTGAAGAAAAGTTTGAACTATAGTGATAATTAATTAACTGATAACATTGGATTCATGAGTGCTATGAACATATTGAAATTGATGACCTAGTATCCAGGTTATGTTAGATTGTAAGTATTTTACAGTGTATTTGAATTGAAACGATTCAGTTTTAAATTTTAGGCACCGAAATGTTGCTACATGTTGCAAATTCATAGTTGTTTTTTTTCCTCGTATTTTGCTTCATAATGACGACATATTAGCCATTTAGTTAGTAGATCACTCATGTTGTTATTATCTATAAATCTAGAAATTATACGTTATACAAAACTGTAGCCTTTAAAGATTGGCTTGCCAATGAAATATGGTTTTTTGGCTGAAAATAAGAAGACCTGTATTTTTTAAATTAAGATAGCGATAGTTTAAAATTTTTCACGAAAATTAAAAACCTTGAAGGGTAAAATGAGTTTGTTGCAAATTTTACTTTAAAAACAGTTACATTTTTGATTTTTTTATAGATATTAAGGTTTTTATTGTTTCAGCTTAGCCTGTTTTCCATACTCTTTCAAAGTCCATATAAAATAAAAAAATAATGAGAAATGGTATCGTTAGTTCAACTTTTTGAGATAACGCCAATTTTTACGCTTTTCATATAATTTGAAATTCCATTTGATACTATAAAATGCTAAAAATAAATGAGTTTCATCATTTGATGTTACTTTTAATATAATTTTTCAACAATATATTCAAATATTAACCAAGCCTTACGATTATTAGGACTGTCAAGATTACTGGGACATTAACATTAGGTAAAACAATTTTTAATTCAATTTCAACGAAAAAAGGTAGCTGTTTTGAGAAAATTTCGTATTTTAATTTTTGAAGTGATCGAAACAGCTTTCCTAGGGTGCCCAAAAAGCAATGGGAGTTTTTGGATTTTTCAAACGCGATGCAGCCATACATTTTTTCTCATTTTTAAGAAATTGTTCAGAGGTCCGCTGGGCCGTGTTAGGTCCAAAAATGAATTTTCTTAATTTTAAATCTGAATTTCAATATAAATTTTTACAGTTTAAAGATTCTAATAGTAGTTTGAAATGTCTTTTCAGTCTTTATTTTATATCAAGTCTTTTTTTAGCAATTACAAAGTCAATAAGATCGATTTAGGATCAAAATGTGTATTTTTTGTGCATTTCGAAATTCAAGATTTTGTCCGTCACCCGGTATAAATATTTTTAATTTTTTTCTTTTGAAAAATATTCTCCTTATGTTTGAGAAGCAAAATTGATTGTGATTAGATAATTTAAACAATAGAACAAGAAAAACGTCCGTATCTTAAAAATTGAAAAAATGGCACTGATCTTAGTGTAAAATTGGCACGGAGTTTAGTGTAAAATTGGCAAAAAAACTCATTTTAGCTAAAGCATTTAGAAATATTCGTAAAAAATATAAAACAGTCGCTAAAGGAAATTTAAAAAATACGTGTCTTCTTATTTTTTATGTGCAAAAACATATTTTACTGGCAAGCCAATCCTGAGCATATCATCCGCTGCACAATGAGGCAAAAAAATGTCTGCGGACAAATCGATATGCAGAAGCGATTTCGCATAAATCTGTCATTGGAAGATTAAAAAAAAGTTTTTTATTTTCTTTTTATTTATTAACTAAAATGAAAAAAATAATATTTTTTAGAAGAGCACCGGTTTTCTATAAATATTTGTATTTAATCCACAACATCCAGAGTCAATAAACCAACTATCCAGAAAAGTTGTCTAAGACCTTAGCTATTGTTAAAAATTTATTGAAATTGTTATAAGCAAATAAGTGAGTAAGAATGGATTTATTCAATTTGTCCAGTTCATCGATAAAAGACGTTTTAAATTGAATTTATGAAAGATAATAAATAATTAGTCATTTCATAAATACATTGTATGAATAATTAGCCACAGCAGATATTTATGATAAAATAAATCAAGTTTTTTCTAATATATCGGCCAAAAATTATACGGAAATGTAACTTACTCAATAGATTTAGTCCTATAATAATAATAATTTGATGATTGCTTAAACAAATTTAATTAACAAATGCAATTCCTAGCTATCTTCATAGATGAAAACTTGGTTTCTTCAATGAAATAAACTGTAAATAACTAATTTCTAGACCTTTAGGGAGCTTAAATGACAGTCAACAATTCTCATTGTAACAACAATTATTTAAGCAAATTTTCATCATCTTAGGAATTTTTAAAAAAAATAAAACAGCGTTTCTTTAAGGTACTAGCATTCTGTTATTTAGTAATAACTCTTTGCTATCGATCGATAACAATTGATAGTTGTTCAAATAAACTTCATTAACAACTGTATTTTTCGGATATTTCTAAGTGTAAAAAATTAAGTTTTTCCAACGTGACCAACTGTTAATAACTAATATCTAAACTTTTTATTTAGAAACCTCGATTGCGAGTCAGTATTGTATATTGTATATTGTCAATTACTTGAACATAACTCCTTGCTATTATTTGATAACAAACGATGATTTTTTAAACAAATTATCGAATCTTGTACTGCTGGACACACACATTACATACACTATGTGATTTCTAGAAGCATTGTTTCAGCTTCTGGAAGAAATGGTTCTTCTGGCTTCACAAAATCTGTTCTGAAACTCGTTATATAAAGATCAGTGTAGAATAAGAGGCAATGCAGTAAATCAATATTTGTGTCAATACGACTGCTTTTTCTAGTATTGTTTCCCTTGCATATTTTAGAGTCTATATTCTTAGCTCCCTGTGCCTCTTCTGATCATTAGCCAATTGGGACAACGAGGGTGTTGAGTATATTTGAACCATGAATTCAAAGTCTATACATTGGTGCAGGCTTCAAGTTTTAATTGTCCTGTTGTACATAAAAGTCTGCTGTTTTCAGACAATTTTCATGAAACTTTTTTGTATTGGTGGCATAAGCAGGTTTCTAAAAAAAGTTTAAAAATTAGTTATTATCAGTTGGTTACATTGAAAAAAAAAACAAGTTCTTACCCTTGTAAATAGTCGACAAATGCATCTGTTAATTAAGTTTGTTTGAACAATAATCAATTGTTATTGATCGATAGCACAGAGACATTACAAAATAACATAATGCCAATACCTTAAAGATACACGATTTTTTTCTTACAAAATTCCTAACATGATAAAAATTTGTTTAAATAATTTTTGTTACCAATGAACATTGTTGATTGTCATTTAGGCTCCCTAAATTTCTAGAAATTACTTATTTAGACTGACGAATTGACCAATCACTGCTTCATTGATTCTAGGTATTTCGAAATCAATCCAAGTATTTCTCAAAAACCAGTACTCTTCTCATTCGAAACGATAAAAGTTCCAATTGGCTGAGAAATCGTTTCCAAATATTAATTTGTCCAAAAACGATTTTTTTGCACCACTATGCGTCGGCTTAAATGATTTTGAATGGGTGAGGTCTTTTTCAATCTGAAATTTGTATGTCTTACGCGGTAAAACGTTTTGTTTTTATAAACAATAAATAAGTTTTTGAGCATTTAAGTTTTTATAATGCACTGCATATGGTTATGGAATATTCCGTAACTCGAACTGCTTTTGAAGCTCGTTCAGGGCTATGTTAACGCTACGGAAAATTTCGTAACCATAGACAGTGCCTTTTTGTAAAGGGTTTCTTGAGCTTGAATCCTAATTCATTCTAATGACACTACTTCAGAGCTTATCGCATGTACTTAAGACTTTGTATGTAAAAAGAGACATTCTTGCTATTTATGGGTTAAAATGCAGCGCAGTCATTGTAAACCGCGTGATTAACCGAACAAGATTATATTCCAATAAAGAGAATAATCTGATACTCTTATCTTATCGAATGGCGCCTGTCCGACAGGTGGGTTACTATCTAGTCACGCTAGCCAAATAAGTCGTTCCCTCGAAATAAACTTAGAAAAGAGGCCGGAGACACGGAAGGGTAACGGCTTGTGAGCATTATCTACTTCAGATAAAGTACATTGCTTACTTGAATGTTGCTTGACATTTCTATTCCTATATAATTAATCTTACTTGATATTAGAATGCAGAACCTTTTATCTCTTGAAACTAAATCGACTGTTTAAAATATAAGCCTCTTTTTGGTCCCTATAGTTTTTAAGTTTTTTGAAATATCAGAACGGATTTGTTTTCTTTTTTGGCGATTGTGAAATGATTCTATAATTTTTCAAGTTGAAATAACCAATATCAGGGGATGGATCAGTTTAATATCCATTGCATGAAAAAATAAATGGCGCTACATATGCATGAAATAATGTAATGGAAATGGCGTTGGACTTAAAACCATTTATCTTTCCCTGCGTCAATTTCAAAACTTTATTTCCAAAATGGGAATGTGCAAGCCTTTTTTTTAATCTGTTTTAGTACCACTGGTGTGGTGTCAAAGTTCTTTATTTCATCATTTTTGTCAAACTTTATCCATGTCCAGGAAACTTTTTTTCCCTCGGGTAATATATTTGCGAATATTTATTGAATTGTTTAGAAATTGTGTAAATCTTCTCTTTGATAACATTGGTGAAAAGCATAAGAGAGATATAGATTATTTTATAGGAAAAATATTTTAAACAAGCGTTAAATATGTGAAAAAATTACTTTTCCTTAACTCTAGCTTCTTTAAAATATGTCTCCAAATCTATATTTTTTAAATTAAGTTTTTCAGTTAATCAAAATTAAATAGAAGAGAATTTTAAGTTTAAAAGTTTTTCCTTAATTTTTTTTCTTGATCTTGCGTTGTCAGTTTGATGAGCTTTTGCCTATTTTTGTGTACTTTCGACAAATATGTATCAATGTAATTCTTTGACAACTAAGTCTAAGTATCGAATCTGTTTATGAATCAAGGGTAAATATTATTAGATTTACCTTCCAACTTAGGCAAAAAGGGTTAAAGTCTTGCGTATTTTTGTTATGTGTCAATACACGCTGTAGGTAAATTATATACACTTTTCGGGTGAATATTCCAATTGTAGCTTAATACATCTTTGAAGTGAGTGATAGTGAATAATTCCTCCAAACAAATATTTTATTCAATCCTATGAACAAGTAAAGTCAGTGTTTTTTGTTGTTTGTCATTCCACGTCGTGTAATCTCACGTCACAGAATGATTATGTGAAAACAAAATTATGAGTATTTTCGAAAAATAAATAAACGCTGTCATTCTTACTGTTCATAATTGAAGAAATCTCCAACATAAAACTCTTTAAACAAAAATCATTCAAAATTGCATCATTTTCTATTGTACACATTAAATATTGATAAGTCTTCAATTGCAAATATTCAGAATTGAAGAATGTTTGATTGAAATTCTTTAAAATGTTGCTATTCTAAAAACAAGTTCGAAATTGCATACATTTAAAGTATAAATCTTGAAAATGGAATAATTTTCATTTCTACATATATTTTCGAAATTCAAGCATTTTTAATTGTAACTCTTCGAAATTGCAGAACACTCAATTGTAAATATATAAAATCAAAGACTTGAAGTGATTTTAATTTTGAAATTTTATAATTAAAAATTATGCAAGTGTAAAGTTTTACTATTAAAACTTCTGTAATATTGATGATTTACATTTAACTTGTATTTAGAAGATTTGTAATTGAAAACTCTTGACTCATGACGAAATTTAGGAGTTTTTATTTACGCATCTTTAAAATTGAATAAATTTAAATTTCACATCTTCAAAATGCATATTCTTAGACTTTTAATTCACGTATTGAATTAGCCATTTTCAATATAGAATCTTAATCACTATATTTGAATTAAGCGGCTCCAAAATCCTTAGGATCCCCATTTTCATAAAATTGAGAATATTTTCCAATTTTCAATTCGCTATATTGGATCAGCCAACCTAAATTTCAATATTCTATCATAAAAGTTGGATTTAGAAACCCCAAAAACTTTAGAATATTTATTTTTATGGAAATAAGATCACTGATGCAGATTCTAGAAATGACTGATGAGTTTATCAAGAAATTGTTTTAAAAAACATGAAAGAAATATTTTTGAGCCTAAATAGTTTTAAAGTTTTTTATTCTAGCAGAATAAATATTCCGGATAAAAAGCACATATTTCAGAATACTTTTGCAACAAATTTATTCCTATCGAAAGTGACCTTAATATAGAGAATCACCAATGTACAAAAAAAAAATTTTTTGTATTAAAAGAAAAAACGATTTCTATATAAAATTGATTAAAATCGTCCATTACTTTAAAAAACATTGTTTCATCAAATTGATATTAACATTAATATTATTATTAATATAATAATAATTAGTTATCCTTAATTTCTTTAGCCATATGAGTATTTATAAATATATTGTACCTCAAATAATTTAATGTATAGTTTTTATGAAAAATAATCTAACTTTCGTAATGTAAAATTTTAAGTTTCATTCACTTAAGCAGGTTGTACTTTACGAGGTTAAATTACTCGCGTGTCTGCCTATAACCTCGTATTCTACTGTGACGCATCTTGACAGTGTCTTTCAAATAATTGAGGCTTAAAGTTACTTTCATTTCAGAAATATAGGAATAACTAACATATGTTGTCATTGCAAAGACACTTTCCAGTAAAAGAATTTAATATACTTCACAATGTAACTGCATTCTCATTAAGCATTTTCATTAAAAATTGTTTGCTTAGTCTATATAATGAAGAAGTATTAAATTTTTAAGACATTTTTTTCATAAAAGATTCATCCCTTCAAAGCATACAATTTTATTAAGCTCGAAATTATTAAGAAAATTTTACGTCGAGTTTAATTATGGCTCTAATTAAGACGAGGTCAAAGACTAAACAATATTTCGTTGTTTCACTGTTGATCTACTTATATACTGCGTTAATAATAAGGTAATTTTATGTTAATTTTATGTTAATTAATTCGATAAGTCAAATCTTGTTATGTTTCTATGTATATTTGAAATGACTTTTCTTCAAATTTGATAGATTATTACAAAACTTTCAAATGCTCATCATTACCATTTTAAAAAAAGTCCAATTCTTCTGTATTTTAGTCTTCGTTCTTTTGTGAAAACCCTCCACATTTCTAGAATAATGTTCTAAATTGAATAAAAATGAAGTAAAGTAATTTATTACTGTATCTCAAAAAGAACAAAAATGTCAGTGTCGATGAGATAGATTGTTTTTCGCTTCAAAACAAAATATGAACAACAGAACGACGAAATTCATCATTATCATTCAATAATATTATAGTAAAAGCCAAACATTTTTTTTTAAGTTGCAGATTTAGTTAGCATTCGGTATTTCTTTGGAACCAGTAGTCTGTGACGTTATGCAATAAAATCACGATTATGCATCTAGTGTCTCAATTAAACAAATGAAGTAATGCACGTTTTTGTCATAGTTTCGTATTAAATTACTAAGAAATAAGGAAATTTTTATTAGATTATATGATAAAGATTGATTAACATTCTTTTTGTTTAATTTTTTTTATTGACTGTGATTGTCACCCCACGAACATTTTAAAATAAAAGTAAAAATAATTGGAACGTCGCTTTCTGAAAAAATCAGGTTTATGTTTTTGAACAATATAAAATGAGAACATTTAGGTATGACCAAATATTTAGTATACCATTTTATTGCGGGTCACAATGAAACTTTAGATTCAACAATTTCAAGTAACGTACTTTTTAAAATGCTCATAAACAAACTATTCTTCGTTGTTACTTATATGCAATAAAATCTGTTTGCACTTGGTCCAACAGCGAGGCCGTTAAATTCGCAGATGACATTTGGTAAGCGCTGTTGGCTTTCTGGATGACTCGAGTGAACTTTATGTATTTCTTGCAAACGCCTTTGAGGTATAAATGAACTGAATTTAATTATATACAAAAATCCACTTTTTCAAAAAAACCGCCTATCTGATTATTTTAATTTTCATCTTAAAATGTCCATAGGGTAACACACAACCACATTCAATAAAAAAATCTGTTAAGAGAAATGTTAAACAATATTTACCATATAATTTTAATTCATTTCACAGTCATTAAATATAAAAATCAGCTTTTTCAAAGAGAGCCCGAAATACAATTGTACACAAAAAGACCAAAGTTTCCATTGTTTCATAACTGCGTTTTAATTTGTCATATACTGCCTTTCAGTTTAAAAATTGACGTGCCATTGAATTTTTGGCATAACACGTACTGAAGTTTAGAAAAAATAGATGAAACTTTTAAATAGATTGTATAAACATTCACATAATTGTATTGAGGTTTTAAATAATTGTATTAAATTTTCATATTTTTTATCTAAAATTTAGTACTTATTTTCCAAAAAATCGTTTTAATGACACGTTCATCTCCAAACTGAAACGTAGTACGCTACAAAAAGTTTCAGTTACCAATACTAGCAAATTCTGACTAATTAACTCTGGTTTATTTTTTCTGATATAAACTATTCTGGTTATTATAGATATGTGCTGGATGTGTCAGTGGGGCTTTGTCTTACATCTTCAGTTTTTGAACCCCCGCGATTCCTTCGATATATTTTCAATTATATAAGTACAAACAATTATAGTGAACCATGAATCTTGTGTTTTTAGATGTGGACATGATTAAAGTTCAAAATAAGTTTATACAAAAATGACCTGAAACAAAATTGAATCCCTAATTTTCCATAGCTGCGCATTTTCTGCTTACACTAATATTGGTACAGGCATACTTCGAAACTACGCAAACTTTTGTCAGATTTCTTCGAAAAATATTTGCATTGTAGGCAACAATCACAAAAGTGAATGTTCGAGAATATTTACATTCATAAATTGATCCAACTGCATATTATAGAAAATCTCGAAGAAAATAGTTTTAACGAAGATTTCAGAAAACAGAATGCACCAACAACTCGATCAACAATATGCTTCTTCGAGTTCCGAAATTCGATAGTTAAAAATCGATGGTTACCAGAATATCTGGTAATTTTAAGGAGAATCTTATATTTCTCAGTCATCAGAAAACTGTCTAGTAAGAAAATCTTGTTAAATTTACCAGAAAAACTAATTAAAATAACCAAAAAATCGTCAATCAGAGATTTCTAATACTTTTAACCAGAATCAATACCAAGGGCATATTTGACATTTTATTGTGGTTGCATTAACCAGTATTTTTTAAATTTAAGAACTTCATTGAAAACATAGATTAAGCAGTAATATGGTGATTTATTTTCCAGAAAAAATTGAGAGATAAAGCCTCATGCAAGTAGAAATAGTTGGTTTCATAATTCCTAATTATTTCTTCTCTCTGTAACCGTTTAGCACAACATTCATTGCAAATTTTTCTCAAGTTTCAAATTAGGATTAGGCTGGTATTGTAATATGCAGGTGTCCAAGTGGATTGTAATGTTGTATAGAAGAGTGTTGTGTCCCTCGTTGGTGGCTATAGCGATAAATTAAGTCTTGTGATAAGGGTCCCGATTTTTGTCTTTATGACCCTCGTAGGGCCTATAGGTTGAAGGGGAAGGGTTGCTTCCGGTTTCTGGCGTGACTGCGCCCTTCTTTTATGACTGTAGGTAGCACCATAATGCCATTTGAACATTCGACCCTCTGTGCGTAGCGTCGCGACGTTTTTGGGGTCGCGCCGAGTCGGGGTTGGAGAGAACAACTATAAGCAGATAGAAAGAGCCACTAACTACGACTCGTTTTTCTCATGTTTTACGAGCACTGGATTTTCACTACCAGACGCATATAAACCTGTAGCGGCAAAGCCACCTGAGTCAGCGCCAACGGTCGCCAAAATGCAACATTATATTAACTCCACCCCATGCAAGTTGCTTTCAAAATTGCTGATGTATCCAACTAGCCATCCACAAAGCCGAGCCGAGCGTGGTCCCACTTATGGTTTAATAATTAATCCCTTAACACATCGTTAGGTTCTATTGTGTTCACTATCCATATAAGTATCTCAGAAAAAAATAATTTTTCGTGACACATGCATGACTTTAGCCCTTTTCAATGCCTACGAAGCGGGACCAAACTTCTACTGTTTTGTTTTAAGTACTTTTTAGACGTAGGTGAATCGAAAGCACAGTCGTAGGCGAGCCGAAGACGAAACTGAAGGTAAAGCGCAGCCAAGCCGACTGCTTCTGCTGAAAATGAAATTCAAGCAAAAAAAGTTTACGCGCGCGTCCAATACATGATTTTTTCCTTTATTGATATGAAGACAAATAAAAAATAAAAATAAAATTTTTAAATACCAGAAATTATAGAAAATTTTGGTAATTTTGAAATATCTGTTCATTCTTGTAACTTATAATTTTGGAAAATTTTGGTAATTTTGGAAACTTCTGGTAATATTATAAATGACCAAAAATTTCTGGAAATTTAAGGTATCCAAAAATGTTCTGAAATATTTGGTATTTTATGTTAATTTGTGCTAATGAATAATGAAAATTGTCAAGCAATCAGTTGATTGTATTGACAAATTGTTTGACAGATTGAACCGAAAACCACTTTTATCGAGTATCGGATAAAAATAGCGGGTAAAAGCGGCATTTTTCCAACAGTAGTAAGTCCTCCGAATTTTAGTTCGATCGGATAACATTTCCTATTCTTTGTATAAATTTCAAGATAAAAATTGTGAAAAAATGAAAAAAAAAGCTATAGAAAAAGTCATCTGATATTAGTTTTATTATTAGTCATATTATTGTTAAGGCTGACAATTTATTTTTATAAATTTTACTAATAATAACAATCCAGTACATATTAATAACACATTCTCCTAATGTAATATTCCTATTCCCCTGTCTGCAACATGTCTTATTAGAGATTTGGTATATTGTGCTACAAATGCGGCAAGTAGGCAATTGCACGAATACAAGCCGGAAACGTCTCAAGGATGAGCCGATGGCAAGTACTGTAAACTTTACAAGAGTTCAAACTGCCTTATTACCTCACCTGTTGCTCATGATATTTTTCGTAAAAAATGCAGGAAATCTTCGATTTGAGAAACAATAAAAACAAACTTTTCGGAAGTTTTTAAATATCATACGTTATGCGAAATTTTGGAAATGGAAATTTTCTGTAACGTCGAAGTAAGCGGCAAAGACTGTACAGGAATAGAAAATATGACCCTGCTAACCTATCAACAAGTTTCCCTCGGTCATGCGTTGGAAATAATCCCGACTTTCGACTGGTGTAACATCCCTTTAGCCCACTTTATAAAGGAATGCGTACAAGAATCTTACTAGATTACTCAGGAACAAATTAGCATGAGAAGCATGAAAGTGTATCTTCGGAAAGACATTTAGAACTTGAAATGAATTAATGGAAAATTAAAAAAAGGTTTATGTCCCCTCCGAAATGTGTCTACCAACTCCAAGGGGAATTAGACAATATATTAATGTGGGAGAGGGAAAACGTGATATCGTACGCTACGCGAATAAAAGAATCGACGGATAGGATCGGAGACGCGCATAAACTGGGCAATGATGGTGCCACAGATGACGTACTTAAAACAAATTCAGAATATGGCGTAATTAAATGTTCCAGAAGAGAATTACGTTCAGGATAATAAGATTAAAAGATAACGCAGATGAAACCTTTAAAACTTTTATTAATTACTAAGACTAATAATAAAAACAAAACATTAAATGTTGCTCAGGACAATAAAATAGCATGTTCAATTTGCGGAAGACTGGTACATGCTGCCAACAAATATTACTGCCTCGAGGACTTCAGACCAAAAATTATTTACAAGAAACCTGCTGTTCCATATTCAATAAAGTACCACTTTGATCAAATAACCTTTAAAGAAACTTTAATAATGACAATAAATGGAAATCTGCTCGAAATAAAAATTTGAGGATGCGACAAAATCAAAACTTTAGGTCTGTACAAAATCAAAACTTTAGACCTGAAATAAATCAAACTCTTAGACCCGGACAGATTCATAACTTTGAACCTGGGCAAAACCAAAAAGGAAATCATTATCAAAATGGAAATAATCAACAGTCCCATCCGTATCCCACCCAAAGATCCAAAATTATTTGCAATTTTTGTAATAATCCTAGTCATATCGCTTGATATTTCAGAAAAAAGAGTAGATATTTTCAAAATCAAAAAGGACAATAAACTCTTTAATATTGTACATCGAACCAAGGAGACTCCAACGCTATTTCCCGCGGCGTTTCTAAAAGAAAGGCGCCAACTCCTTAACTAAAGCACCTACAGGAATTCCAAAATATCCCGTCATTATTATGTAAAAACAGAAAATACAGATAAAATTATAAGTCATATACGTCTATTATCAATTCAAGAAGAAATTTGTGTGGGTCAAGCCATCGCAAAAAATTGTGGAGGTAAAGCCTGCGTCAAATACGCAAATATAAATTAACAACCTGTAAAATGATCAATTCCCAGTGTTCATTTGCAAGACTTCAACAATGCGAATTTTACAATTCAACAAATGAATCTATATTTTCCGGCAATAGGAATTAGGAAAATTTGCCTGATTTAATATTAAATAGTTTTTTGAATTTTGATGGAAGTTTGAGCAAGTAGAAAAATTATTTATGAAAATGCAGACTGCTTCCACATTTCGGGAGAATACTTACAACCTACAAACATACTCCAATAGTCAATACCCACGACAGATGATTGCCCTATTTTTTTTTTTTGCGGCAATATTGATTTCCTCCAGCTTATAAGGAAGAAATCATTCGCCAGGTGGATAGATTATTAAAAAATAATGTAATAAAACCCTCCCAATCATCTCAGAACTCACCAAATTTCGATTGTTTCTAAGAAACTAGACTAAGAAGAAAAAAAGATATGGAGATAATAGTACTTGATTTTAGAAAATTTTATGAAAAGACAATCGGTAATTCATATCCTCTACGAAATAAGGTAGTGGACCCGATACTCGAACAGTACCCGATAGTCGAACACTGTCAGAGTTATGTAATTTTAAAAAATTATGTAAATTTGTATGGTTTTCATAAACAATTTTATAAAGTACTTCAATATTTTAAGTGCCTATTTGAAATATAAAAAAAGAACAAGTGTCGGCATCGTTTAGAAACAAATAAAAGTTCGTGGCAACTCGAGAAACCAGCTGTTTTTGCCTTGCAGTTTATGGCTAGAGCTAAGAAAGTGATTCATTTCAGGGGCCAAAAAGTTGAACTAGTACATAGAAGACTGCGGTAAGAATTTGGACCAAAAATACTTTTTATTATAATTTTATGCAATCTACATTATTAATTACGTAATAATTTTTTTCATGTTCTCTTGGTATAAAGACACTTCGAATTTTGTTGATATTTTATTTAAAAGTTTAAAGTAATGCCACGTAAGGACCAAACATTGATGAAATATTGTCAATGTGTCTGTAATATCTTGTGCAAATATACCTTCATAATAAGTAAAAAAATTACATTCAAATCTAAAGCTATAAAGTTAAATCGAAATATGGACTTGTAAAAATATTTGTTTTGATCAAATGCAAAATGATTCAAACAAAAGTATCTACCTAATTTCAGCAATTTTTTATTTGAAATAATTGTATTTTTTTTAATGAAACAAAATTAAGCAAATCAAATAAATATTTTACCTATGTATTTGGGGTTTCATTTTTTTCTTATTTCTGCCTCCCTACCACTCTTTGGCACATGGTAGAAATCAGTTATAAAAGTCACCGCAGTCGATTGCTTAGTTGAAATGATCGCTGAAGAGCGTGATAGAAATGCCAATCTAAGATTTGGGTCAATTTCAGATCATTTCAACATATGTATCATTATTTAATATTATTTATTTTTATTTCTTATTTCATTTTTTAATAATTTTAAAATTTACGTTAAAATTTACAGATGGAAAGTTTACCAATACAGGTAAAATGTTTGTTTTAAATTCAAAATGCAATTATATTATGAATCTATATGAAACGCTAACATTTATTGAAAATAAATTATAAGTAATAAGTAACTTCACATCAAATAGGAAACGGGATTATATTAAACCAAAACATCTAAAGAATGTAAAGATTAGAAGAGCAGTTCTTCAGAAGAATTTTTTATTTATATCAATCAGCTTTAAACACGTATTTATTATCTGAATTTTCTCATTTGGCAAAAATTGAAGAAAGATTACAAAAGTCTGTAAATAATTTAAAGCTGAAGAACAGAGTTAAATAAGTTTAATTAGTAAAAACTAAATAGATGATCAAAGGGATCCTAATATGTCAGTGTACTATTTTTGCAAAATATTAATAAAGAACAAACTTCGCCAAGTACAAAATCTGTACAATTAGTTCAATTTCTAAAATAAAAGTTGGCGAAGTTATTTAAAAAAAAAACTAACTAGAAAAGAGTGGTTTAAACTTGAATAGATGTTAAGTGAGTTTAATAGAAGTCTGAAAATATAGAATATTATTCTTCGGGTAGTTAAGACTGGAAATAAGATGTTTTTTGGTTAAGCATTTAAAATGAAAATATTAATTAACCAATTCATGAAGTTATGTGCAAAATAAGTTGAAAATAAGTGACACCTAAAAATGCGCAAGCATAACATTATTACACTTGTCGCTCAATTTAGAGGACAGCGACATTTGAGTTCCTGCTGTTAAATGGAAAATTTTAATAAGTGACTACTTTTGACATTCAGACAATTTTCCAGCTTAACCTCAACGAAAACTATCCTCTAATAATAAATGTCACTGAATTTTCCGTTGAACAGGAAACGCATGGCATATTAAGCTCAGTCAGAAATTTAAAAACATTTTTGTCAGAATTGGGTAAGTATAATGTTATCAAATTGTAAGTATGGAAGCGAAAAATTGGTTAACTGACTTGTTTTTCTCAAGAAAAATGTTTTGTCATTACGATTCACAGGGGAAAAAGGACTTTTTTCGGACAAATATCAACCGACTCCACAAATCTCAATACATCGGAGATTTTTAAACTATTATGAATGATTGTACTTTAATGGAGTGCTGTAAGTTTAAAACAAGTTTGACAATTTGTTATTTAACTTCAAAAGTGTAATGGTTATATTTGCGTCATCTACTTAGTCCCGTTTATTGACATTTCCTCAAAAAAATATAGAATTAGTGAATATGTTTT
Organism: Andricus coriarius; assembly: GCA_932066315.1. Classification (NCBI taxonomy): domain Eukaryota; kingdom Metazoa; phylum Arthropoda; class Insecta; order Hymenoptera; family Cynipidae; genus Andricus; species Andricus coriarius. The sequence continues at coordinate 6,262 of CAKNWT010279118.1, read as the reverse complement.
AGCTAAATAGAAATTCAAATTGTAGATTTAATTTCGAAAATCGATCAATTTTTATAAACACATTAATGTTTTTTTAATTGAAATGCTTTACTCACATATATTTTCTTATAATAATGTGTAAAATTTATTTTTTGCATATAAAATTCTTTACAGAAAAAAGCTGGGGTTTCTATTAGAACTGCCCAACATGATAAATTCTTCCAAAGGAACCCAAAGATAACAAATAGTGTAATATAAATAATAATGATAACAAATAGCAATGACAAATATTGTTGAATGGCTGTCTATTGGTTACAAATTTTATTTTTAAGATGGAAAGAAACGATTCCGCAGAAAAGAAAAATTATCTATGTATAGAAATACTAATTAAGTGAATTTTTTTACAGGAATTCTTCATGAAAATGACAAATGTTGTTTTATGGCCGTATGTTGTGTATAAATTTTTGTTCTTCAACTGAAAAGAAAAAATTTCACACAAAAAAAAACAATTACGTATCAATGGAAATGCCGAATAAGCGAATATATGAATAAAATTGTTTATAACAATGACAAATGTAATTGGATGTCATCCTATTCTACAAAATTTTCGTTTTTCAGATGAAAAGAAAGAGAGAAAATGTTCTATGCACAGAAATGCCAAATATGTCAATATTTTTATAGAAATTGTTTATAACTATGAAAAATGTTGTTGGATGGCAATCTATTGTTCACAAGCTTTTTTCTTCAGATGACAAGAAATGATTCCATGGAAGAAAACAATTTCCTGTTAAATGAAAAATAACAAGTAATGTAATATACATAATAATAATAACAAATAGCAATGAAAAATGTTGAATGGCAGTCTATTGGTTACTAATTTAATTCTCAAGATGAAAGAAAATGATTCCGCGAAAAAAAAAATTGGCTACACATTGAAATTCCAAATAAGTGAATTTGTTTATAAAACTTGCCTAAACTATTTACTGTTATTATTGTCTGGTGCTCATTCGCAATTAAACCTCAATGTTACACATTTCAATAACAAAATATTTGTAAGTAATGCATTCAAAATCCGAAAACGCTCCATATAAGTTATATTTATTAACTTGTTTATAACAATGAAGCAAATCCAGGAATTTAATCTTCAATTTATATCTTGCTTTTGACTCCCTGTGCACATGAAACAACTGTTGATGACTTTCTCCTACAGAAGTATTTTTGTACACTGTGATTACGAATATGATTAACTGCGTAAAATTGATTTTTAATCATTATTTAAAAATTGATTTTAAGAAATACTTTTTCAAAATTTTTGTTTTTACTTTTAATTTTACTGCGTTTGTAAACATATTCAGAGTAGTGTCTCTTCCTTTTTTTAAATTATTTCTCAGAGGAAGATCGGAATACATATTGACAGCCATCAAATTCTATTTTGGTACTTACATTATTGTAAAAGCTAAACCTGTATGATGAATTAGCTGATCATGCGGTGGTTTCTAAACTCTCTAAGGATTTTCTAGATTTCTACAACCTTTGTTACAATAGAGATCCAAAACCTCTTCGAACTTCATTCTTTGAATTATTAAAAAAATACAAGACGATTTAGCTCATCTATATTGTACTATATGTTCTTAAAGTAATCGAAACTAAATTGATATAATTTCGTGAAGCACTTTCAAATTTCAAATCTTTCTTCGAACGTTTCACTAGTTATTTGTAAGGTGTATTAATTGCAATGATCTACTTTGAGAAGAATTGCACTAATTGAAATACATATGGTAGGTGGATCATTATTCTGTATTTGCCAATTGTATAATTACGAATAATTATATTCTGATATTTTAACGAGCAGTACGATCGTTTCCAATTTCTAGTTTTCATTAAAATGTTCCATCATTATACCAATTTCTTATTAGAAACTTTAAGGCATTAACTATTTAACTAATTGACTGAAAGTTTCTGTAATACGTATAAAGTACCAAAAAGACGTTAATTGAAATACGAGCTACAATTATTACGTTGAAGTTTGTAAAATATTTAATGAAAAGGTTCCCTATTAATGTGAAGTACCATAACGTTTGGGGTATACACCTGTTTCCTTTCCGATATTACGTAGAGTGCATATAAATTTAAAATGTTGAAGTTCTTTTTATTCCCCATTCAGAAAGTTTTACGGGTTATACTGTTTTAGTCTCGAATTTATGCTCTCCTTAGATAAGTTAAAATTAAAACATATGCCCCTCTGTTTGCTCCCCTCCTACTTTTTCTGGGTTATGATGCACATTTTTTCCACTAGATAATATGTACGAACCTAAAAGGTTTTACTAGGTTCATCTATTTCAAGAATATTGGAATTAGGAAAGTTGATATTTCATGCAAGTGGAATTTATGTTGATAACAGTTGAGCACGAAATGACAATTTGATTAGAGTACGAATTTGAACCAAAGTTCCCAGAAAGCCAACCTTAATTTTCACATCGTTTTACTAAGCTAATTATATATGGGTGTATTTCTGTGCGATAATATTAGTATTTGAAATCAAGCATGTGCTGCAAATTTTGGGTACATCCCAACAAATTGACCTAACACTGAGTTCACGTTATTTCTGCCTCTGAAAATAAGGATAATAGTGATGATAGAATTCACATTCAAACAAATAGTTTATTTTTCAACCAAACGGATGAACAAAACAGTTGAATTTTTTACCAGAAAAGATTACTTTAACAGAATAACTCAAATTTTTACAAAATACTTGAATTTTCAACCTACAGAGATTCAATTCCAACTAAACTTTCGAATAATCTAACAAAATAGAATAATATTCAAACAAAAACAATTCCATTTTCAAACAAATAGTTTGTATTTTGAAGCCAAAAACACGACTTTTTATCATACAGTTGCATTTTCACCAAATAACTGATTTTTTAATTTAGATAAATTTCCACCAAGAAAATTAATTTTCTTCTGAATTTTTAACCAAATAGTTGAATCGTCAACTAAACAAGTTAATTTTTCAACAGAAAATAGAATGTTTAAATTTTCAGTTTGAAAAATTAGGGCCGAGTGGGGTCTGATGCCGGTGCGGAGCACGGTGCAAATTACAATTAGAACCTGTGTTTTTTTATTTTCGTATCAGTTTTTTAAATAAAATAGCTTTTTTTGTTTGGAACAATAGTGATTTGATACAATTTCTGTTTTAAAATTCGCGTCAGAAGAGTAATTATGAAAAAACAGTTTTTTTGGAAACCGATGAAAAAGTATTTTGCGAAAATTAAGCACTTACGGCATATTTTGAAATACTTTAACCATAAAAAAGATAGGGTTTAATTAGAGGTCTGCTTCGCCGTGCCACGCCGCCGCCGATTTTTCATTCTTGCCGGGATGCCGCCGATTTTTATTCGTTGCGCCGACGTGCCACCGTTCTCAATTTTTAGCGGCGTCTCTCGGCGGCGTGAATATTATTATGGGTTTGGGAATATAAATTTTAGTTTTATGAAGGTGACTTGTGTGGTTATTCTTAATTTTTTAATTTTTTTAGTGTTTTTCCGGGATGCACTTGGGATTTGTTCAGGTAAGAGTGGCGGGGTGGTTTTCGGGGGTAGTTGAATATTATCATGAGGTTGAGAACAAAACTGACTTGCGTGATTATTTTAAATGAAAAATTTTTTTTGAGTGGTTTTTATGAAGATACTATGGAATTTTTTGTTAGAAATATTAGGGGTGATAGTGGGACTTATTGAATATAATCACGGGGTTAGAAATATAACTTAGAGTTTCATAAAGGTGATTTATATGATTATTTTTAATTAATTTTTTTGAGTGTTTTGCATGAAGGATTTTTGGAATTTTGTTGTTAAAATGTGTGGGGTGAATATTGGGAGTTGTTGAATATTATTATGGGATTAGAAATATTACTTTTGGATTTATAAAGGTGAATTGTATGATTATTTCAAATTCAAAAATTTGTATAGCGTTTTCCCGAGAGGCACTTGCAATTTTTTCAGGTAGAAGTGATAGGGGTGGTTTTTTCGGGGTTATTGAATATTATTATAGAAATACGACTATAACTTGGGAATTTCTGAAGATGATTTGTGTGAAAAGAACAAAAAATCGAAAATACATTTAAAAATTTAATCAAAGTTCCTATTGCATTCCTAAGTAATTTTATCGCTTAAAATTTCTTCTAAGTGTTCCTTTTATTAAGAGTTGTATATGAATAAATATTTATTAAATTTTATTTAGCCTAAACGCCGCCGCCGATCCAACAGACGTCAGCGCAGACCTCTAGTTTTAATACGTGAACTATTTTATTTAACTTCTGGCATCATGATTTGTTTCCATAAATGTTTTAAATATATTAAAATTATTTAAATCTTGCGCCGTCACATATGGGGCATGACGCCGCGTCGCGGCGCGCCATATTTATTGCAGTAGGGAGTAGAGCATATAACTGCGTTTGCCACATACTTCACTTTAATTAATAAGAAAACATTAAATTAGTGTTGCAAATGTCTGGAGTATTTTTTCTTCACTATTCTTCACTTTCCAGAATTATTATAGTATATAATTTTTATTTTACAAGGTTCATATTGTTTAAATAAGCGGCAGTAATATGAGGCTGACCGTACCCCCAGGGTTAGGGGTAGGCTGGCTGAAATGTAAGATACATCAATTAATTAAATGTCAAATAATGACGTAATGAAATCGCGGTTTGGACTAATAACATATGTCCCCTGATAATGTAAGCTTCACCTAAAAAAATACAGATATCAAAATAACATTTCAATCATACTTTATAGGGCATTTAAGTCAAAGCGTGGAACCATACCCCACCCTCCCCTACTTAAAAAATATGAATTTCAAAAGAAAAAATTAAATATCTACAAAATGTTTGAATCCTTGGCCAAATCAGAATAATTTTCAA